>JACXGI010003898.1:0-5000 GCA_016801175.1 Esox masquinongy
GTGCGTTCACAGCACCTTGACCTTGCCAAAATCTGATACAGATGCGGAGAAGAGCTAATATTACTTACCACCAATCCACTACTTTACAACTACAAATTACTATTACCACAGCCCCCATTTTTTTGTATACTGGTTATAACTCCTGTTTGATATGATCAAATATTGTGATGGAAGTCATATCTTACTATTTTACATCTAGATGTACTATTTTACATCTAGGTGTTATGTGCACCAATGAGCAGGATCTCAAAATTCTGGCAATCACAAAAATGAGCGATCATCATTGTTTAACAAGTTATACCTAGCTAAAATCAGCTAAGCTAACTGACACTAGCTAACAATTTCTGGATTTGGCCCCTCTGTGTCAACCTGTCTCAACAGATCAGTCATGATTCATTTTTGGACAACTAATTAATAAGCAAATCTTGGGAATGTCTTCTTAATAAAAGTATTGCATTATGAAAAAGAAATGTCCCCTACTCTACAAATTATTTTAATGAGAGTTTAATGTCTGTTCCAGAATATTCCGTCATAATGCTGAAAATATCTTCATTTGATGTAGCATCTCATTGAACTTACAAGAAATCAACTTTATTGCATTTGTTTGTGAAGCTAGTGTTGAAAACACACATTCCTGTTGTAGCTGGTTGCTGCAGTACATTGTGTGATGTGTGATGTGTAATTTCAAAAGTGATGTGTAATTTCAAAGTGATGTGTAAAGTGATGTGTAATTTCTATTAGAATCGAGCCAGTGAGGATTTCCAACAATTAGAACTTAATCACCATCCACAACATGCATTTTGTAATACTACCAGGCTAGTAAATATTGAATATAAAGACTACTTAAATAATTGAAACTAGAAGGGCCATTGAAAAAAATGGATGAAAAAAGTCCAAACACTAAGACTGGATTTGTTTAAACATTTTTACATTATTCACATTTGTGTAGCATAGGATAAATTAACCAATGTACATAAAAAACAGATAATAAACAAACTGAAAAATCAACCTGCAGTGAAGCATGCAGGGAAATGGGCGTGGTTTAACATACATGTAATTCTACTAATCCAGCTTGGTCCAATTCAGCTTACAGAGTTTGTTGATTTAACAAAAAAATTGTAAGGCAACCAACTTCAGCAGCAATATGAATTTGCTCAACATTTGCACATATAGCAGAGCAATTTGTATTTTGAATTTATATCTTGACTTTCTACATGGGGCTCACTTTGGGCAAGTTTGTTGAGTGAAAAAAAGGACATTTCTTGCTGTCTAAAGTCTTAACTCAAGCAATTGGTTCAGTAGGTATTTTAAATGTGCAAAGTAGAAGCAACTATATTTCTGTATGTGTTGGAGACGGAGTGAGATGACTTTATCAGTCATAATCTCTGTTCACTGTGATGAAATCTTTTACTTCTTAGTCTTCTACGACAACATGAAATCTGGGATGTTCTATAAGCTAGACAATAATATCTTATAACTAACACCATCAAACAAAATATTAAGAAGGATAAGTATAGATATTCCATATTGTATTAAAAATTCTGAATTCCTGTGGTTGACAGAAATAGGTTTTGGATGGTATAAGGAAAGAAAATACTAAGCTCTGGTCCACTGCCAGTCTTGATTTGTGGATTTGTAAACATTGGAAAGCAGTTTTGCCATTACGATGTATTTGTACTGGTACTTTTCCTTTCACTAGCTAAATCTGAAACAATAACCAACTTGAATAACCCTAAAAGTCAGTTCATCATCTCCCATCATGCATTCCTCCCCCGGAGCTTCATCTGCTTTCTTTAAGAGTAGTAAAAGTAGAGGGCTGTGCTGGGTCTCGGTAGAGCAGAGACTCCTTTGGCTCTGGCAGACTAGTAAACTGGGGGCTGTGCTGGGTCTTGGTCGGGCAGGTTTTACGACACAGCCCTGTCATCGTCCTGTATCATCCTCCTCCCCGGCTCCCTCCCCTGGGGCTCCATGCCAGCTGTTTCCCTCAGGTCTGGAGTGTTCCAGACAGCCACTTTAGTGAATGGAGGAGAATCGCCACTCTCTTGCTTGTTTACAAGGCTGTTATATGAAACAAATATATAGGATGAGAAGGGGGTGAAAGACAGTGAGGAGTGGGGGGCACTTCATGGTGCATCTTTGCATTCCCTAAAAATTACAGAGCAGCGGCGGGGTTCTGTCTCCGGGGCGACGTGAAATAAATCAGCTTGACCTTTAACACCAGACCTCTAATTATGGAATTCCAAACTAATCGCTTTACGATTTCATTACGACTAACATCTCCTCTCTAATGTCTGAATGGGGCCATGTCTCGTCGAAAGCATCTGTTGTAATCCTGTTGGTCTTTAAGGACTTGATTTGTCTCAGCAAATTAAAAAGGCTGTTGGTTTGTCTCAGCAAATTTAAAATCAATTAAATTTACATTTAAGTAATTTAGCAGACAGAACCCTGCTATGCTATACGAACTGAGTTACCCAATTAGTCATCAGTGCTTGAAATGGGCTGTGCTTACTGGTACAGAACACACAGATTTTCTATTGTTTTTGTGCTAATTATTTATGTATTTTACCATTCCACAAACTCTAGAAGCTACAGATAATCTGAATGTCAAAAGTCAGTATTAATCTAAATATCAAAAGTTTTTTTTATGTTACGTTATGGAAACTGCTCGTCTAGTCTTGTTTTAATAGTTGTGTGGACAAGGGGCAGACAGGAAGCACTTCTTCCATTGAACCATGACCCTTCTATTGAAGCCTGACCTTTCCATTGAAGATTTGAGTGACTAATATACTACTCCAGTATGGTCCCCGATATGGTATCACGACGTGAGATCTTTAGATGACTAATATACCATCCCCTTCAGACCTACTCAGGTCAACTTTACTGTTTCCTGCAGTAAAGATAATTCTGGGGGATGAATGCCAACAGATCACCCGGGTTCAGAACACATTCAGCATAATTTTTTTCAGGAACAAAGTAAATGTCTCCTGTAGTCCAGGTTAAAGATTCTTCACAATAATGTATCTTGACTAACATCATTTTTAACATGCGCATTTATGTTCCATTGACGTATCTCAACTGCAGTGCAATGGGGACTGGATGCTGACTGTCATAATTATAACTATAAAGTAATTGTTCTTGTGTTATTGTTGGACCAGTGTTCTCAGGCTCTGAAAGCCGCCAGTCTGCAACTGGTGTTACTTCCTGCTTCCAGCATGTAGGAGTTTGGACAGATTTTACTGCATTGTCTTTTCTGTTGTAAGTCGCCTCGGGGGGATGTTGTTGTAAATCATAAGTGATCCATAAAAAAAACAGGTTCTTCTGTCTGCCAGGCTTCATCGCAGAGACAAATAGATACTGGCCTGCAGCCATTACCTCCTGGATCTCCTTTTAGCATCCTCTCTGCACAGGGCTGCTCCTGTCAGCACCTATCTCTCTCTTTCTCGCTCTCCTCCCTGTTTCCTCCCCTACCTTTTCATATTCATCACCACCTCTGCCTCTACCGTACGGGCTGATGAAGTTGTTTTCTTAAGCTCTCCCTGCGTCTCTCTTTGCTAGACTATGGGAAGTACCTGGCAGCGGATGTATGTGACAGGTTTCTGCCCGGACACGTCTACCTCGTCTCTTCTCGACCGTGGCCACGCAGCGTGAGAACTGGGGTGGGGTGTCGGGGCGAAGACGGTGGCGTGTTGGGTTTAAGGAGGTAGAGGGGTGGGGGTTTACACGCTGTCTGGGGATTAGAGATCAAACGTTTGCATATTTTACGTTGGTTTAATTGTAGCCCAATGGTTTTTACACTACCTGCCTTAAAGTAATAGTCGCGGTAACATAATTTTACAACAGCTTTTTACAATCACGCTTTCTGTTCTTTGGCCCACAGGTCAGCGATCGGACCCCTCAAGCTCTCCGTCCAGCCATGTGATAGTCCAAATAACTTTACCCAGTTATAAGTCAGCCGCCACATCCCTGACCCCCCCCCCCCCCCGAATCACTCTTCGCCAACCACAGCCTTCCGCACCGGTCTCAGACGACATCTGGTCTCATGGCCCACCCCTATGAACCCTGGTTACGGACAGCACCTCCTGGTAGCAGCTCGGACGAGATGAACGTCCCCTCGTGGTGGGACCTCCACACCGGGCCGGGAAGCTGGATGGATCTGCAGGCCAGCCAGGGCGTGGGATTGCAGGCGGTTGGCCAGGGCACGATGGGTTTGCAATCCTCCCTGGGTCCATACGGCTCAGAGTCCCAGCTGTGTAGTCCTTCCCAGCTAGCCCAGCTGGCTCCGGCGTCGCACTCGGCTCACGCTCACCTCTACCCCCAGGACGGCTTCAAGATGGAGCCGCTGGGAGGACCCGAGATGATGCAGCAGGAGCAGTACTCCCTGGAGGAGCCGCAGGAGAGTGCCGCCGCCGCCGCTCGACCCAAGCCCCAGCGCCGCTCCACCTCCCGGGGTTCGGGACAGGCTGTGTGCCGGTGCCCCAACTGCGTCCACGCCGAGCAGCTGGGCCAGGGCGCCGACGACGGCCGCAGGAAGCACATGCACAACTGCCACATCCCGGGATGCGGCAAAGCCTACGCCAAGACCTCCCACCTGAAGGCCCACCTACGCTGGCACAGCGGCGACCGGCCCTTCGTCTGCAACTGGCTCTTCTGTGGCAAGCGGTTCACGCGGTCCGACGAACTGCAGCGCCACCTGCAGACGCACACCGGCGCCAAGAAATTCAGCTGCGCCATGTGCCCGCGTGTCTTCATGCGCAACGACCACCTGGCCAAGCACATGCGCACGCACGAGTCTCTGTCCGGGCCGGGGGAGGAAATGGGGAACGGAGAGGGGGCCAGGATGGGGAAGGGCTTCGACACGCCTTCACCTCAGCCCGGCGCCTCTGACGCCACCGAGGCGGCTCTCAAGCAGCCAAAATGTGAGACAGACCCCACTGTGACAGGACAGTCTGGCTAGCTGCCTCGCGTCCAGGTCTGGAATACTCCAACTAGTTTACAGTCAG
>JACXGI010003898.1:10000-24847 GCA_016801175.1 Esox masquinongy
TCCCCCCATCTTTTGGATATAAAATAGGCAAAGCAGTAAATAATTAAACAAAACTTTCATTTTTACTCCACATTTTATTGAAGACTTTGTAAATTTTGGATAAGCTGCTTTTATGCACAATTACACTAACCACACTTTCATTGTAATATCAAAAAATTTCCATATTTTTTTCCGGAAAGCTAAATAGGTTCTACAACTCCGTATCAAAATACAAAATTATCTATAAAAATATCTTTAAACAATTGCATATGTTAACTCTGCACTCACGGAATTTAGTGCCTTGGATTTGTATGTATTAAATTGTAGCAATTTAGAAGATGCTCTTAACCACTATTTACAGAACCAATTAGGTTTAACTGCCTTGCTCAATTGTGATCTCAATATGTTTTCAATGAATAAATGTACATGTAAAATGTAAAAATAATTAACTTACTTAAAAAAGTCATATTTTCTCTGCAGGTGGCAAATAAATAAAAAGTATGGCACTTTAGATGCAAGTATTTCCAAAGATAGTAAATGATGGCACTGTTTTCATGATGAAAGTTGTATACAAACAAATGTATACAGAGTTATCACAGTATTCCACTTAAAAATACAATACGTATCAATGTACACATTTAAACTATGCAATATCAGCATAAAAGCTAAGCACGAACTTAGATAAACAGAGAAATGTGTTTGTGTATACTAACTATGGATAAAAAACTAATAAAAAAGGCAAGAATAAACAGTTAATGTTAGTCACTGTTATTATCCTTGACAAAAAAGGAAGAGCAGTTTTCACAAACCGCTGCTCTTATGCTTTTCCCACGCCACCTGCTGTTGGTAGGCTGTGCAAGCCTACACATTTTAAGCTTAAACTACAGTGCCTACAGAGGATATTCACTTTCTCTGCATATTGTCGTGTTATTGACTTAGTTTATAATTTATTAAATATATTGTTTTTTCCATAAATCTAAAAACAATGCCCCCTAATGAAAAGGCAAAAAATATATATTTTTAGAAATTGCGCTAATTTATTGAAAATGAAAAAGTGAAATACCTTATGTACAAGTATTTAGACCCTTGCCCTAATACTCCAAATTCAGCTCAGATGCACTGTGTCCTTGGATAATCCTTGACATGTTTCTATAATTTAATCTGAGTCCACCTGTGGCAAAGTCAATTGGTTGGACATGATTTAGAAAGACACAAAGCTGTCTATAAAAGGCCCCACACTTCAGAGTGCATGTCAGAGCATAAGCCAAACCATTAAGTCCAAGGACCTCTCTGTTCTAGAGAACTGTGTAGGGGCAGAGACCTGGGGAAGGTTATAAAAAAATGGCTATAGCATTGAAAGTTCTCAGGAGCAAAGTGGGCTCCATCACTGTGAAATGGAAGAACTGTTACCCCAAAGACTCTTCCTAGAACTGACCATCTGGCCAAACCAAGTAACCGAGCAAGAAGAACCTTGGTTGGGGAGGGGACCAAGAACCCAATGGCCACTCTAAAAGAGCTTCAGAGTTTCTCCGCAGAGAGTGGAAAATCAGATAGAACGACAACTATCTCTGCCGCACTCTATCAATCTGGCCTTCATGACAAAATGGCTAGATGGAAGCCACTCCAAAGTAGAAGGAATATGACATGCCGTGTGGAGGGCTATTGCAACCATGAGGAAGAAGATGAGACCAAAATTGAACTATTAGGTCTGAATGCCAAGCGCTACGTCTGGAGAAAATAACCACTGGACTAACTACTATTCCAGTTTAGTCTGGTAAGGAAAAGTGAGGAGACATGTGGTGTCATTGTTTACAATTCAGTCTTTTAAACATTAGAGACAGAATTCTACACACTGCACCTTCAATATTGTACTATCCTTGTGGAGATCCCAAACATTCAAAATCTTATTTTATGCTTGAATAGTAATACTTTTTCACAAATATTCTTATGGTACGGTCCTTGTGGGGATTTTGGTCCTTACTGGGACAGTGAAATTTACACACACACAAGTACTGCCATTATCTAGAATATATAAATATCTAGATTTACACCAAAAACGGTAATGGAAAAATACCTCTTAATCTAGTTGCAACCAAAGAAAATACATAATTAGGTCGTATGCCCACGGCAGCTAGACAACTAAATGCAATGGTCTTTCATATTCACTAGACAGCCTGCTACTGTTACCTAACATAATGTTATCCAGCTCCTCTAGTACCACGCGCATCTACAATGATCATAGAAAGTTAGACTGATAGGTTAAACATTTTAATAGCAACTTTCTGGACTGGATAGCAGTCGCACAATATTCTGTTGCGCATGATCTTTGAATGCATCCAGTACGTACCGGTTGGATTTAACTTGGCTCTGCAATGTCCTACTCTACCGGAAGTAGAATCAATAAACGCAGGCAGTACTTAGAACAGAAAAAGCTTGCTAGATCGGCGTGCAAATGTCGATGTTATTTAACTAATAAAGGAGACTTGTTTTTGTTAGCTACAGCTAACTCATAGGTAGAGGTTAAGCGTGTTCACATTTTATTTCTCTGTTGAACACAGTGGACGATCTATTTCAAGATGGGAGGAGGTGACCTCGTAAGTATGAGCTAATAATATTAGCTAGTATGCTAGCTAACAAAGTTAACGCTCGTGTTTAGCTAGCTGACATTACTTCTATTTATTTGGTTCTTCATTGTCAATTTCTTAGCTACTGTTGTTAACAAACTAAGAATACGTTGTTAAATGCCTATTTTAAAACCCGAAATTGTGTGAAGTAATTTAAATGTTACCAATTTATCTAACGTTTAGTTTATAAATGGTCTAGTAACGAAAGGCTATCACTACCACACCAAAACCAATGCTTGTATATCTCCCTGATTTTATCTAATAATGACATGTCCAATTTTGTGTCTTAGAACTTGAAGAAGAGCTGGCATCCCCAGACTATGAAAAACATTGAGCGGGTATGGAAGGCAGAACAGAAGCACGAGGCTGAGAGGAAGAAGATCGAGGAGCTTCAGAAGGAGCTGAAAGAAGAACGAGCTCGAGAAGATATAACCAGATTCGCACAGGAGACTGGAGCTCTAAAGTATGGCTTGGCTACAGTTGCGATAAAGATAAGCTACGGCCCTATCTATTGGTTTAAAACCAAGTAGTTTGTGCTATTTTGTACATTTCTATGTTTAGTATTCCTTCTTACCACAGACAAATGGACAGATTTGCTCTCCTTGGATGTTGTCACTAACACTAGACTACTCCAGGAAAAAAGATGACCGCTTAGACTGGATGTACCAGGGGCCAGGTGGTCAGGTGTCCCGTGATGAGTACCTTCTGGGACGCCCCATTGACAAGCAGATTACCCAACAGTATGAGGAACCAGAAGCTGGCCCATCCACCCAGACAGGCCTCCTTCCTGGGTCCATCTTCAACCCTTCCACACCTTCATCTACACTTGACGTGGCTGCCAAGATCAGAGAGGACCCACTGTTTGAAATTCGGTTAGTCAGACACTTTGTCTCTCTTAGTCTGATCTACTCGATACCGTACCATTTTATGTCTTGAATACAAAACTTATTAGAATGGGACATTTCTTAAAGGGGAACAACAGTCACATGGTCATCCCTCAAATGCCCAAGGTTCTTCAAAAAAATACGTCGTTCTTATAAAGTGACCTTACCTTGTCTAAAGGGGAAATTATTAATGGAATTTATGTACAGGTTTGCAACAGGATATTTGGGGAGGGGGATTCAATGCACTGTCTGTTTCAATAGGCAATAATAAATTGTTAATCTTGACGTCTAAATCAGTTGTTTGTTTGCTAGGTGGGACTTTTCAGATAAGAGATTTCAGGTGAATGATTTTGTTTCCCTTTAATGTATTTTAGGAAGCGAGAGGAGGAGAAGAAAAGGGAGGTATTAACAAATCCAGTGAAAATGAAGAAGATCAAGGAAATGGTACGTTTCTGTCCATTCAAGCTGGAATGAAATACTTTTCAGCCTCTTTCACTTGTTTCTTAAAGACAGTTTTTTACTTATTTCTTTTTTTTAGCTGCGTCAGAATCTTGAAAAGAAAGACAAGAAAAAGAAGAGGAAGAAGGACAAGAAGGAGAAAAAGGAGGACAAAGAGAGGAGGAAAGAGAAAAAAGACAAGAAGCATAAGAGAAGGAGCTCAAGTTCTGAGGAAGAAGACAGAAAACACAGGTATGCCTGAAACCATACTGTAATATAGGTTTCTCAGGACTTGAAATAGGATCTAATAATTTTCAATTAGTAACTGTTTTGATCTTCCATACTTACTTTGTTTTGTCATGACCTACCAAAAATCTGTTTTCCAACTTTTGTTGTTGATGGGACCTATATGTTGGGTAGATAGTTTAACTGGGTGATGTCCCTTTGCATAGGCACCATTCTAACGAGGAATCCAAAGAAACAACCCACTCACATTCCCACCAACGTAGTGTCCCAGCTGGCTATGGACTGCAGGTCAATACCACTCAAACCTGTACACATGGACACCACAAATGACTGTCCCTAATTCACTTTGTTCAATCTCCAAGTTATTTAAACATTAACATTTCCTGTTGTCGCTTCTCAGTTTCCAGTTGGTAGGCATCATCATTCTGCAGAGCCTGCCAACCAATCTAGGCGCCGTTCCCAGGAGAGGAGCCGCTCCCGATCGGCTGAGAGGACTGACAGAAATGGCCATCACAAATCAGATGACCACTCATCCCACCGGACAGACACGTTCAGAGTTCCACAGTTCCAGCGCCCCAAAGCTCCCAGCCCACAGAAAGGTCGCTACCAAAGGCGTCAGAGCAGTACCACCAAGTAAGAATGCTCAGGATCAGTTGTATATTATAACGAGTGGACTAAACCAGACCACCACACCATTGTTTTATAGTCCCTAACGTTGTCGGTGTGTTCTCTGCCAGACGTCTCTCAGATGAAGAGCTGGAGAAGAAGAGGCGAGAGATGATGGAGTTTGCCAAACAGAGAGATGGCGAGCGAGAAAACAATGTTCAGAGATACAAACAACTGGATGAGAAGGAGAAGGAGAAAGAGAAAGGTGGCAAGCATGACCCCAACGCTGGCTTCATCCAGTAAGTGTCTGTCTCACACACACAAGTGACCAAAATGCATGCTTAACATTAGCTGTTGTGTCCAATCTTTTAAAACGGTTTCTTTTTCCCCCTGCAGCAAAATGAAATTGGAGAGTGCTTCTACTTCTTCTTTGGAGGACCGAGTAAAGAGGAACATCCACTCCATACAGAGGACTCCTGCTTCCCTGGAAAGTAATTTCATGAGGAGATGAGAACTGGAATGGGTGGATCGAGAAGTGGGTTAAATCGCACCAGCTACCAGACGGAAATATGTGCAAAGGTTGCCAGGTCAGCCAATGACGTATAACATCAACACTGCAGACTCTGACAAGGCACTATGCATCTGCAATGCCATGGATCCAACGTCCTCTATATGGCAGAACCAACTTGAGCCATTTAACAGCAAGCCATACTCTTTTTATGAAACGAACAATGCTAGATTTATTATATATTGTTGGAAAATATGTTGTGTTCGCTGTAATGGTTAGAATTACTGTAACTACTCATCAAACACACACACAACTCTTTTGTAAATTGTTTTTCTTGGATATATTTTGTGTATTGCTGTAAATTGTGTATCTTAATAAAAACAAATAGTTTCTAATGCTTTTCCAGAGTTGGGTTTCACAAATGAAAGATGCTGGGTGAGTTACTGAAAAGTTGGAACACAGGATTACAGATTTCTGATTGTTGCTTTGACACCTTCAGAAATCAATATTTCTTGAATTTCATGAAGATTGCCTTAGTAAAAATTGACTTACCATCATTGACATGCATCAGAAAATATAATTATTTTAGAATGTACTTCCTGCAAGCAGTGGCGTCGTTAGGCCTGGGCGTTCGGGGCTATAGCCTCGGTCCTTTTATGAATAGCCCCGGAATTCAAATTGACCAAAAATAATAATAATAAAAAATAGCCCCTGATCTATTCATCTATAATTCCGATCGCGCATTATGACAATGTAAACGTGTAGGCCGCTAGCGTGTGCCTTGACATTTTCCGCGTGTACATTCAAAACCTTGTACATTCTGTCCCAGGGGCGGGGCGTTGGGCTTAGCCCTGAATGTATTGTGATCCTAGCGACGCCTCTGCCTACAAGTATGGAAGGCTGTTACAACCACTGAAATTTGTTTTGGCACTTTGGCACTAATTTTACAAAGGTCATTATGCAGGCTCGTGTATTTGCGCTGGCGAATACCTCCTGGTTGTGCAAGCATTATAGGAAGCATGACCCATAGACATCGATGGAGCTGAAGTGGAGAGTCCGAATTCTCAGTGTGTTCATCAAGGATGACCTCACTTGGTCCAGACAAGCGAACTCGCTAGTGAAAACTGCCCAAAAATGACTATACTTCCCGAGGAAACTCAAGAAATGTGGCATGTCTGAAACCTCACCAACTTCTACAAGTGCACCATTGAAAGTATCCTCTCTGGCTGCGTTACTGCCTGGTACGGCAGCTGCTCCGCTGAGGACCGCAAGTCTCAGCAGTGGGTGGTAAAGTCTGCGGAGCGCGTCAACGGCTGCCATCTCCCCTCCGTACAAGGCATCTACCATACACGATGCCTGAGGAAAGCACGGAACATCATCAAAGATCGAGCCACCCAAGCTATGGTCTGTTCACACTGCTGCGGTCTGGTAGACGCTACCGGATCATCGGGGCACGCACTTCCAGGCTTACATTTTTTCCTCTCAGGCCATAAGGCTCCTCAACCAGCAATACTGATCCATGATCATACTGATCACACACACGAATGTTCCAGATGCTCTGATGTCCTTTCAGATACACTTAATGGACATTAGAATATTCCTTTGCATGTACCATTCATAAGCATATACACTCATATGTATCTATAATACTCAATACTTCTACCATACTGTTCATACTCCCCCTCCTACTCTTTCTCAAACTGCTAGTTTACAATGTTATGCATATTATTGCCATACTTGCCATATCTATAATATTCAATACTACCACCAATATTGCTGCTAGTTTACAGTACTCTTCTAAACTGCTGCTAGTGTACAGTGTAATGTATATTATTGCTCACTTTTTTTGCTATATCTTTTCTGTATATAATATTTTTTTTCTTATTTAATTCTCACTACGTATTTGTGGTGTGCTATGCGCCCATTCATAAGCTTATTACACTTATGTATCTATAATATTCTATAATATTCAATAATTCTACCAAATTACATTGTTATGTATATTATTGCCATACTTGCCATATCTATAATGTTCAGTAATACTACCCAGATTGCTGCTAGTGTACAGTACTCTTTTTAAACTGCTGCAAGTGTACAGTGTTATGTATTATTGCTTTATTTTTTTTGTTTGGCTATTTTTTTATTTTGTTGCTTATATATTTTTCTTCTTAATTCTCACTACATAGCCCTCGGGTGCCGTGTCACAAGAATTTAATTGTGCAGGATGACGCTGTGCTGTTCGGTGGATTTGACAAACAAACCTTAAAACTAATTATTCATGACGAAATTTGCTTGCTAATGAAAAAACAGCCATCGGTCTAAGTATATTTCATAATATCATGACGATAGCAATGTTGTATTCAACTAAATATTAACTTACTTAAGCAATGTTGTAGTAGCCTATTTCCAACTTTTGTTTAATATATTCATTCTAACCAACTCACACACGAACACTTCATAGCTGCTGCCACCATAAAGGCTTCTTCTGTTTCACTGTTCATTCATATTTTGACTGTTCCCTTTCAATCGTTTTTTTTGACACAACACACTGAGGAGTACGCGCTCTTGCCTTGCTCTACAAACATGACTTTTAAGGCCAAAGAGTGCTCAAGCCCATCGGAAACCTTTCCTACTAAGTGATATACCCTTGGCTCGGCCCCAGATCTCAGATTTTTCCGCTCTTCAACGCATTTGTGTGCTTCCCCTGCTGGGCGATGTTGTTAAAGTTGTTATTGTAACATTTCCTCCAAAACACTGCTGCTGCTTTTTGACTGGATAGCAATGACTAAGAGGTCCAGCAAGAAGTTAATGATGGCTTCCAAGCCAGATTTAAACATGTCCTATGTTGTATTTCTTAAACATCCCTTCCACTCAGAAGCATTGCCTGGTGTGTTTCAACTTGGGTAATGCTTCTGCATTTCTCCCTTTGAAGTTAGAAGTAATCCAGTGACATATGGGATAGGTACGGGATAGAGTACCTCAAGTTGTGGATCTTCTTGGACACTGTTTTATTATAGGTTTGACAGAAGCAGAGAATTGTGTTTCAACAAACTGGCTGTCACCAGAATGTTTTCTCAGGGTTTTATAGCCTTTAATCATGATTATAACCTTATCTTGTCGCAATAACTCTACAGCACTTTAGGGAAAGTGAACCCTAGAATCGAGGCGAGTAGAGTTGAGCCGGTACCATCCAGTGGAAAAGAGCCAAAAGATAAAGACAGGCATTCTCTGATGCACATCTTGCCAAACCATTCTGTTTTTGCATTCTGTTGAATGGCCTCTGTGAATGTTGTTCAATGTATCTCCTAATTAAAATGAGATACATAATAACAGATACATAATAGTGTTTTCTGTCATAGTTTACAATTTTTTTCAATTCCTCTTTCGCTTTAGCACGCTTCAACCAACCTAGGTAAAATGTAGACATTCCCTTTACATGTTACTACCGGTTACTACTAATGATATCAACTGTGGCCACCCGAAATGGTTTACAGAGCCAATTACCGCGTGGTATTCAGTGACGTATCACACAGCACGTTCGGTATGTTCCTGGTTGTTCGAAATCGTGTAGTCACTGCGAGTCACAGTGGGGTTGTTATCGCACTCATTCAAAATAGTGTACATTTACAAGATATTTCAAAGACGCTGAGGAAGACACCGCAATTTATTCAAAATGGTACGTTTATGCCGATACGAATTTACGATAATAGCGCGTACTCCTTTTTCCTATAGTGCAGACCGATTTGTAGAACTAGCTCAGTTAGCTAACTCGCTAGCACTAGCAGCTGGCTAGTACAGACGTTACCTAGGACTGTACTGGTACCTAGCATTTAGCCATGTAAAGATATCTAGCTAGCAAACATCCACAGACAACATAAATGTAAAAACAAAGTCACTTTGCAAATACAGTTACTGTACGGCAATAAGGCTGTAACTAGGCACTACTAGCTAATATCAGCGTTAACAGGTAACTTGTATAGGGAATACTGTCTAGTAGAGCATTAGTTTGGCAGTCTGAGGCAAGCAACATCACGTATTTGTCTGAAGTTTATACATTTCGTGTTTCTAATAACTACTACCTAGTTATGCTAACAATGGTTCAGATTCACATCATGCTAATAGTATACATTAACTCAGAAGGTAGCTATGGACGATGATTTGGGTTTAGAAATAGCCAAGTCATGATTGCTACTAACCTTCATTCTCTCTTTTTCCGTCATGTTTTTCTACTTCATTTCCAGTCTATTATGTCCTATAACGGTGGTGCTGTCATGGCTATGAAGGGGAAGCAGTGCGTAGCCATTGCAGCAGATCGAAGATTCGGTGTACAGGCTCAGATGGTCACCACAGACTTCCAGAAGATCTTCCCTATGGGAGACAGACTCTACATTGGCCTGGCTGGCCTGGCCACTGACGTACAGACAGTGTAAGAGTGCTTTGCTCCATCGACCTCTTCGATGTCTAGCTTCATTTGCAACCAAGGAATTGTTACTTATTTGTTATTGGATATTTACTTTTCAATATGCCCTTAGTTGCGCATTGTTACATAGTCAGAGACAAAACAGAAACCTACCTAAAAGTATCCATGCTTGGCTAAAACAAAGGCATGTATATAATCTCTATGGACTCAACTTACTATCTGGAGGTTTGAATATGTACAAACTTAAACTTGTTAAGAGTTTTTAGCTTAGCTGTCACACATGCATTCTTTCCCAACAACGGTGGCAGCACTGAGTCTGTACTGTAAGAACTTGCAGTCATTTTAGTGCAACTACCTGGGAATAAACAGATTTAACAATTTTGGTTTGTAGAAAATATGGTAAGTACAAAATCTAGCGATTATACGTCAACAAGTAAATATCCCATAACTAAAAAATAATTCCTTAGTTGCAAAGAAAGCTATCTTCTCTCCAAAGTATTTTTATGGCCTGTGCAATAGTTTGGCTTTATAGTTGATTCATTTTCCACTGCTTTATCAGGTCCCAGAGGCTCAAGTTCCGACTAAACCTGTACGAGTTGAAGGAGGGTCGTCAGATCAAGCCCAAGACCTTCATGAGCATGGTCTCCAACTTGCTCTATGAGAGGAGGTACGTTTGCTGATGTGATGATGATGTGCAAGTCTACATTTTCAGCTTGGAGACGTTAGTGAATGACCATATAACAAATGTAACTGCTGTCTCAGGTTTGGGCCGTACTACATTGAGCCTGTGATCGCTGGACTGGACCCCAAGACATTTGAGCCATTCATCTGCTCTCTAGACCTGATCGGCTGCCCCATGGTGACAGAGGACTTTGTCGTTAGCGGCACTTGCTCTGAACAGATGTATGGCATGTGTGAATCTCTCTGGGAGCCTGATATGGTACGTTATTAGTTCATATGGCATTGTGAAAATACAGTTGTGGAAGTACACTCACTTACTGGAAAGTATTACTTTTTGTACGTATGGATTGGTTATCTTCACTTCAACACTGTTGACAGATAGTTAACCTAATTTCACAAATGACACTCAGTTATATTTTGAAATCACTTATTCCAATTAAAATTATATTTATCAAAAATCAGCGATTCAATTTCATAGTGCAGAAAAAACAAGTACACCTTTAGCTTCAGTAGCTGGTCACTGTTGGCTGAACTTACTCAAAGGGGAACAGTGAATATCTACAATTTATCAGTGTAACTTAATGATGCTGCATTTGCGCTACCTTGACACTGCTCTCCTTGTGTGAATGTTGCATGCACAGAGAAACAGTCCAACAGTTACTTGAAATGATTTATGAACTTAGACAAATTTTTGATATGTCATAATTCCCGTTTAATTAAGCCGTTTCTTGTAACCGTCTATTTTATGCCCACACTTCTTTACAGTACTGCTTCAACTGTGCCATGTTCTAGGGCTTTCTTGCATGCATGGTTCACTTCAATTCCCCCCACACCATTTCAATAGGATTGAGATCTGGGCTTCGCTATTCTATAACCCTCCATTTCTTCTTTTTGTACCATACTGTTGTAGCTTTCCTTGTGTGTTTTGGATTATTGTCTTGTGGCAATATCCATGTTCGGTTCAGCTTCAGCTTTTTCACAAATGGCCTCACATTCTCGTTGAGAATTTTGGTATCTGTATTTCATGGTTGATTAAATGATTGCATGTTGGCCAGGCCCTGAGGCAGTAAAGCAGCCGCAAGCCATAATGTCACTGCCTTCATTTTTTACATTTGGTATGATGGTCTTCTGTTCAAAGGCAGTGTTTTGTTTCCGCAAAACATGTGTCTGGCATTGCAGCAGACCAACTCTGTCTTTGACTCATCTGCCTAAAGCACTTTCATTCAGTAGTTATGGTCTTTACCCTGAGTTGTCCTGCTTTCTGACCTTTCCACATATGCCAGGTTTGTGCAGCCTCTTTCTGAGAGTGAACTCATACAATGTAAACATTGATTGTGACGAGAGTTGCCTGTATATCCATTGATGTAACTCTGGGATTCTTAGGGACTTCTAAGAGCATCTTTCGGTCAGCTCTTTATGGAAGGTCAAGTTACTTTGTAATTATTTTGTAATTCTAAGCCTGATTCTAATTTTGAATTTTTTTGTGCTGGTGAAGGCAGGGGTGTGCAAACTTTTTCCTGCACTAAGAAATTGCATTTGTTTTTAATTGCATAAATGGTTTGTTATTTTTGTGTGATTTGTAAAATTGGGTTACTTTTAGCAATGAATGTGGTTGGACTTTAGCTCAAAATGGTAGTGTCCAATATGTAAAAAAAAACTTTCCAGGGTGTTTAATTACTTTGTCACATGTTTATTATAACTGTTGGTTATCTCTGACAGTCTGTATATACAATGGTTTGATTGACATCTGCAGGAACCAGAGGACCTATTTGAGACCATCTCCCAAGCTATGCTGAATGCAGTGGACAGGGATGCTGTGTCAGGCATGGGTGTTGTTGTGCAAGTCATGTAAGTACAGTCTTAAAACATTTGCCTGCATTTTGGATTAAATACTTGCTAAACTTAATTAATCAAAGATGAGCTGGAACGTTGTCTTGTGTACGTAACAGAACATTGAGAGATTAATAGCACTGCTCTAGGCCAAATATAAATCCCAGGGTTTTGCATATCAGATGAGATTAAATATAGAAATATAATTGACTAGAAGAACCCCTCTTGCATCCCTTACCCTCCATATCTCCAGATAGATGGACAAACTTGGCCCTGGTTAAATGTGGCTAGTTGTTTTTTTGGTGGTGTCTGTACCCAGGGGCTGGATTTGATTGACATTTTTTTTTTGACAGTGAGAAGGACAAGATAACCACACGTACCCTGAAGGCTAGAATGGACTAAAACCCCTCACCAGTGGTCCTTCTACCTCTCATCTCTACCAACCTTCCCTTTTTGTATGGAAATTATACACTGCTTGTAACGTTTTTCTTGATACTGTTCAATAAATTGCAATTAGTGTTACAGTGCCTCTGGTTCACTTGGTTATTGTTTGAGATAATAAAGATGTCTCGGCTTTGTTAGAAGCTAGATTAATCTGATTTATGTCGTAGAAATCTCATTATGGGAGAAGACTTAATGTTCTAGGGAGAAAGTGACTTATCTGAAAGTGAGCTGTGCTCTGTTGACACTTACCTCCTGAGGACATTTAGTAGCTCTTGATGCTTGATTTAACTACCGCTAGAAGGCACAACAGAATAAATCTAAGTTGGATGTAAGAAATTAAATTTAATTCAGGACAAAAACAAGATAAAACTCCCTTTAATATTATGCAATGAATCATTTTCAAGTAACTTTTCTGTTCTAATGTCTGTTGGTAACAAAACAATACTGTATACAAACACAAATGCTACATTAATGTAAACAAGATATAAAAATGATTCTTACTGTAATAAAACACATTTTCTTTAGAATTCCCCTTTTCATATGACTTACCAACCTCCAAGTTGATGGTTAAAATTTTGAGAAAGTTGTCAAAATATGGCAATGTAACATTTAACACGTATGTTTTTATTCTTTTAGTCATAATGCTCAGATAAGTTCAGTGGTTTGATGTTTCAACTAACTGTGGTGAAGTCATGTACATATCAGCCATGCATTTTGATATTGCATTTATTTACGTAATAAATTCCTATATATGAATTTATCAACTATTTCCAATTTTGTTATTGTAGGCTGCAAGTCTCCTGTCAGGGAGGCAGAGTTTGTAAAAGCCTGTTGGCCACACGGTTAAAAGATTCATGCGATCTAACCGTTTCTGCGTCTGTGCAAGTGTGTCTTGCGCGCGCGCGTGGTTGTGTGTGTACGTAATAAAATTATAACAACAACATGAACGGAAACCGAACAGACGATACTAAACAGACACTTACTGCTGAAGCTGACACACTGTTTCAAGGCATTAGTGAGACAGTTCCCGTGCTGGCGTGAGGAGTAGTATAAGGTGACAGGGAAGGCAGAAAGGGGGAGGGTCTCGGATCATCCAGAACATGTGTATGTTTCATAAGACTTCCTTTCTGAGCACTCAGAGTGAGTCAGGGAGGGCTGGGCAGAAGGAGCTGGACTTGGGACGGGGGAGAGACGCTTTGCTTTTTTAGAAAGAGTCCGGCGCCCCCTCTCTGTGGGACAATGTAACAGGCTTGTCATCTCTGTGCATCCTTTCAGTCTGTAATCCCAGGGTGGGAGGGAACCAGTGGGGTGGGTAAAGGGTGGGGCTAAACCAGGGTGGGAGGGGCAGGGGAAGAGAGAGTGAGGGGTGGGTGGAGTTGATGAATCAATGACAAGATGTGATTGGCTGAGGGGAGGAAAGATGATTCTATAACAGGATGTTGGACATGAACTCAAAGAATCTTTTGGAGTACTGCTCTGGGTTTACGGTAGAAATCTCTGCCCCGGCCTGTGGGAGAAACAAAGAAAGAAAATAATGTAATGTTTATAATATAGAAATTACACACAGCTACAATGGATACATAATAACTAATATAATCTTACAAGTGCAACTACTTTGAACTACCATATAATGTATAGTATCTGACTGTTAACATTGGTTTGGAGCTAGCCAGTTACCCCATGTTTCACAGTTTTGGCAGCATGTGCAGCTTTTTTCTTAGCGTCGTAGTGCGTGAGGATGTCGATGATAGCCATGAAGTACACCTCCTTCTTCACAGCACCTACCACAAGGAGCAAGAGGTTGCATGAGTATAAATAGCATGTATTACATTTCACTGGCCTTTCCCCCGATGTTTTAAAGGACTAAAATGGTAAATCTCAATTAAGACAGGAAGACGGATGACTCGGACCGAGAAAAGGAATATTAGCACAAACAGAGCTTTTTTTTTGGCCGCATACATTCATTCGACAAAGCGTCTCTTACTGTCGTTGCTCTTGATTGCGTAAACGTCCACGGAGGGGTCGAACTCGCCAGGGCCAAAAAAGCCACCAAAGTTGAGGGGGTTCCCGGGGCTGTCTGGAGGGGTGCCGAAGGAGCCGGTGAGTGCTCCTCCCATCCCATCATTCTCGTACTCCTCCTCCTCTCCCCCAGCCTCCACCTCCATCTCCTCCTGCTCCGCCCGGTCT
>JACXGI010003898.1:24947-58490 GCA_016801175.1 Esox masquinongy
GGGGGGGGGGGGGGGTTTGCCTTCGAAAATAAATCCATGCTCGATCGTATATAGGTTGTGTCACTGAATTGGCCAGTCATTTTTTTTGGCCCTGAAAAAGTCTCCTTGATCCAGCAGTACGTTTGGGCTCATGCTGCAAAGTGAAGTGCCTTCCTGTGAGCTTTAATACACTTCAGAATTCATCCTAGCGCTGCACTCATCAGGTGCACCATCGATCAGGGAGAACAGGGAGCCAGTTGCAGTGCAGACATACATGTCCAACACATAACACCCCTCCACATACAAAACATGCTGTTATTTCTAAATGTTTCAACATACCCCCAGATTACAGCTGACATACTGTGCTTTAACACCATTGTCATTCTATCATCACTTGTCACCATCAAAATACTTGGCTCGCATTCTATGTAGTCTTGATGTCTTTTTCAAAATGTCTAATTCTCAGTGTGTCTGAATATTGTGTTGCGTTTACCATTCCAGTGACTATCCACAGAAAAATGTTTCTTTTCAATGTTTTAAATTCATATTAACTCGGACTACATTGACTACTATCCCTGAATGAATGACAAGTACCCATAGCAACAATGAAAATAAAAACATACCTCAACGTCACGCTTTAGCTTCTCCAAAAAGTACTTTTTGTTGTCATCTCCTATCTGCAGCTTCTGGCCCTCGTTCAGAAAGTCGTTGTCTTTAAAGGTGGGGAGTTCTTTGGCCTGAACAGAGAGGAGGCTATTTTAACAAACGTAATGCAATGGTAAACCTTTGTTTCAAAGATTTTTTTAATTGGACACACAAGATGAAGTACAATAAAATAAATATAAAAAAAACGCTATATACTTAATTATTTGACTAAATAAAACATGAAGCCCGAGACCACATGCAAGATTTACTGTATAATATATAATGTGAGATATTAAAGTGCTGCATGGTTCAAATTGGAGGAGAGGCTGCCAGATCTGACAAAATGAGGTTTATTTGTCGAGGCAACATCATTCTTTTTCTAAAATCTCAAAATACATACAGTGGATATAAAAAGTCTACACACCCCTGTGAAAATGTCATGTTTTTGTGATGTAAAAGAATGAGACAAAGATAAATCATGTCAGAAATTTTTCCACTTTTAATGTGACCTATAATGTGAAAAATTCAATTGAAAAACAAACTGAAACCTTCGAGGGGAAAAAATGAAAAATAAAAACCTGACATGATTTATCTCCGTCTCATTCTTTTACATCACAAAAACCTGGCATTTTAACAGGGGTGTGTAGACTTTTTATATCCACTGTATATATTTTTTGGCCAAAATGAGACCAAGTAAGTACTTGTTGTTAGGCCTTAGGTCCACCGAGTATAATTAACAGTGGGTCAGGGTTAAACAGTCCCTGGGACGTCCAGATTCTCCTGAGGATTCCAGACAGGTAGGTAATTTAGTTTTGAGTAATCTAATCTGTGTACGATTTCTGAATTATGCAAGACAATGTCAGGATTCTGTAATCTTCAATTTTTTTCCTTGAGGGTTGGTTGATGAAAATGTGTCCTAGAAACTTAAACTAGGAGGTTGCACAAAAAGTCTGGACTGTGGTAAAAACATTTGTGCTATTTTGACAGTGGGTGTTATGGGTACAGTAGCTGGCTGGCAGTGGTGCAAAGGAGCTGGGTTTTGATTCATAAATAAATTGTAGGAGTGACAATGGCCCGTCCTCTCACTGGCCATGGCATATTAGGGATTAATACTGCATACTGCTGTCTCTGGGTTTGTGGGTTATTTACAGTCTTTGTCCTGGCTAAGGGCATGTAATATTGTGGTCCCAGTTTATAGTGGTCTGATACTAAAGTTGATTAAATTGCAGTCTACACCTAAGAGAAATAACAACAGTACAAAAATATATTTAAAAAACTTTAGCATTTGCATTAATTTGCATTAATTGCATATGTTTTGGAGTTGGCGGTCTTGGTCGTAATCGGCTTCAACAAGTGTAGGCATTGCACTTAAAATTCCACTAGGATTCCATTAATGTTGTTGTACAGTATGTGTGACACACATTGGCAATAAGAATGATATAGTCTAAGACCTAGGCCTTCAGTTACCATTATAGAACTGAATAACGGAAATATGTTTGGAGGAGAGCTTTGGTAACCTGATGAGCGGCGATCATTGGAAATAGGGATGGATTCTTAAACAAGTGAAATTCAGAAAGCAGGTAGTTATAATGTGTGTTACTTTTAGGATGTGTAATTTATTTTTATCCAAGGTACTCCTAAGAATGTACCTTTGTAAACACCATTTATGGATAGGCTTCTAGGCTGCAAGGCCAAGACAGGAAAAGACAATCAATAGGGTAGCCTACTGAGGTAAAATGCATCTTCACAAATATGAGGGTTATTGGCATCCTCTCTTCAAACAGACATTTGTATGGAGGGGGTTTTAGGCGTGTCCTAAACAATAACAGGAGATGGCTAATATCAGGTACAATACAAAGACAGTCCAAAGACTTTATTGATAGACTGGGCTATTAGGACTTGGCAAATAGGCTACTAAGACTTGGCAAAATGGGGAGGCTATGTTTGATATATAATCAAATACATTTTTTATTTTTAAATACTAAATTTGGGTTACCGACACAAAAAGCATATCTCTTGTTCCATTTGGCCACTTTGCATCATGGCTGGATAGGGTATGCTCTCCCTCATGTCACAATCACGTTACTCCCACAATCTAGTTTTTATTAGTCCAAAACATTAACAATTTGTTCAGAAAGAAATGTTAAAATGTGTGACTGTTTTTAAGGACACACCTCAAACACTGCAACCCCTCCAACTCAGCGCAAAGCAGGCTGATGTTTGACAGGCACATTTGAACCTGGCGGAGGGGCTTGAAAAAGCCAGAGAAGCAGTTGTAGCATTACTTTCTACTCTACAAAAGACAAAGCCCTTAAGGGGCGTACAGGAAAACTTCTAGATCTTACGGCAGCTGATGTCCATTGAACTGTGGACGCTACAAATACACACAAACATAACTAGCTAGCTTGCTAGCAACATCCGCTACACTCACCCCCTTCTGACTGCCTCTTCTCCGCAGCATAGACAACAGTCGGGCATGACCCAACTGTGGATATGTTATTTAGTTGGTGCTCTCATTATCATTCCATATAGAAATAACCATTTCTACACTTAAATGTTCTGTCAAATGTTCAGGGTTATAATCAGACCGGTAAATCTGGATAGTTGGATACTTTTAGTCCTGTCACAGTACCAACATTCCTCTCACCTTAACAAAGTGTAAATATAATGAACGAACCTTCTCTTTGTCACTGGCTTCCCTTGACACCGTGGAACCCTGAATGAAAATGAAATAAATGAAACTCAGAGATGTAACAGAATACAGAGTCGGACATTCTTTGTTTTTCTTTTCCGTGTCCTGGACTTGACAGTACGGTTGTAATGCTGTCATACTAGGCGGCAGAATGGTTTCCTCTCCAGAGAACACCTGGCAGCTGCAGAGATGATTGTTGTAATGAAAACGGTGTTCTTGGAGCCCACAGGCCTGAACACTGCCAAGGATCTATAATCTGTGCTGTTGTTGCCAAGGCACAAGGAGACAGATTTACTAAGCTTTTCCACAAGAGCTAAACTCTAAACCGTTTTCACTTCTAGATAATAAAACCGCTCGACTATTGGACAAGAAAATACTCGCGCTTCAAGCTGCTGGAGCCTCACGTGCTACTGGAAACCAATACTCTACAAGGAGCCTATATAGAGCCTGCTACAAAAGCCTTTAGACCAATGAGAGCTAACGGTCTTACAGCTGCTCCTTAATACCCTACCGACGTTAGCATGCTACCGGCGTTCTCCCCGTCAGTGAGCACATGGCAACTTACCTTCAGGTCGTACTTGCGGTGCACGGTGAGACGGTGGCTGAATACATTACGGGTCACCACCATGTAGGTCTCCACCCCATCTACGGTTAGTCGGTACATGCCCAGGAACTGGGGGAGCAGCGTGCTGCCGTGACACTCCACTATGAACTGAGCCAGGGAGGGGGAGAGGAAGGGGGAAGGGGGGGTGGAGAGGAATGAGTTATTTAGAGGAAACACAGGGACAAAGAGACCGTAATGAACTCAACATTGTGGCATACCCCAGAGGGATATTCAGAACCCAAAAGGTCTGAGTATTTATCGTTTCTTGCTCAGCACAGCTACAAAACCCTTAATGGATTTGCCTTCAATAAAATTTTGTTTAGAGTCCATGATCAGCCAAAACATACTAGCAGGCTCAAAAGACTCTTGTCAATGGAAAATAGGCAATATCTCACCTGGTGGTACTTCTTGAGGATGTTGTGCATCTCAGCGATGTCCTCACTGGACACTGTCTTGATGACAAAGCGGTGATCGTAGCTAGACAGGAAGTGGTTGCCAAAGCGACCCTGGGAGTCGCTATTCAGCGGGGCACTCCTCGTCAGGGAGTTCTGACGGTGATCCGCCACAGGAGGGAGACACACACAGGGAAGAACATTAAGGCTGGGAAATTATTAAACAGCCCTCTATAATTAACTTTCATAATTATGTAACGAGATAATAATGGATCACTCGATAGCATTTACAATGAGCTTGAAAATGTTTCACGTTGCAATATACTCAGCAATGCTACCAAGACAGTTTTACTTGATGTGTTCAAAATATGCTTGGTGTGAATCTCTAAACACCTACCTTCTATTTGTACAGTATTAGCTCAGTAAAAAGCAGAAAGCCTTTTAATCAGTGCTGATGGCAGCTTCCTGCATACGGTTGAGGTAGGAATATCAGGGACTCTGGTACTTTCTGCTCGATCTTCAACTGTGCTTTACACATTTGACATTACCAAGCCAAGCAAACATCTATTCTCATTACATCTTTCTCTTCAGAACTGTTAAATGAGAATTTGAGGGTTTTAGCTAACTTGATGTTTATATAGTTCCTCACCCTGAAACTTATGGGACAAGAGAAACTGTAATCCATTATTCATTTCTTAAAACAGCCATTACAAACTTCAGTTAATTTTAGCCAACACTAGCAAAAGAAATCAACGGAGGCTATTCTGGCGAGTGAGCACATCATGAAGATGATTCGGCCACAAAAAAAAACTGTTTTTCACTTTTCACAAGGAGCTCTCATCCAGAACGACTTACAGCGCATATGGTCGTCCCCTTACTACGCAAGAGACCGTATCTCACCTGGTAATCTTGGTCGTCGATGCAGAACCTCTCCCTCAGGTTGCGGAACACCATGGGGCAGTACTCTTTGAACTTAAAGCGGCTGGGCAGGTTTTCTCTGAGGAGAGTGTTAATATATCAACAGTGTGTGTTAGTCCATCGTAACCATCGGTTTGCTGATATAATCCAGAGAACCCACTAGAATAGATCATGGAAATGTGAGAAGCATTTGACAAGCTTTGTAGAGGTGCTCCAACATGAGAATGATTTGCATTGCAACGCTGCTCAGTTAAGTGTTGTATCATGTTTTGGACTACAACTCCACGAGTGGCGTTCGGACAGACCCACTCTGAGGCATATTAAGGAGAAAAAGGAACTTGATCTTGGTAGTTATTTAAAACCACAACACACCATAGCTCATTGGCCCAACCAAAGACTGTCTCTTTACTCACCCGTACCATAACAGTATTAACAGTTTTCAAAGTTAGTACTGTGAGCAGTCTTTAGGCCAACGATGCAAAACTGGCCTCTTGTTTGAGTTCAGATGGTTGCTAACACGGCAGGCAATAATAACATATGGCTGCAATGTCTGCACTCCAGATACCTACTTGTTAAATAGGTGGTTGTCCACTTTGATCTTACTGTAGGCTTTAAAGTCATCGGGCATCAGCATTACAGGTACAGGCACGTTACTTAACTCGTTGATCTGAAACAGAGGGGAGAGTGAAGGAGCAGGAGATCAGAATAGAGGAGTAGAGCTGGGAGGTCAACACCCTAATCTCCAGGCCGGACCAGTGAACCACAGCGGCTATTTACTGACAATCATTAACTTGGGACCAAAGCGAACTGACAGCAGTGCTCTATGGCTAAGTCCTCAGTCACACTGTTGATCTTATCCACTGAGACAGACAGACTGTAAGGAGCAGAACGATCACCCCCAGCTAGCTCTCAATAGATTTATGACAAGTAAACCCCAGACAGCCGGAGAAGGAGCGAGAGTGAATCAACGCCTCAAAGCCACACAAAAAAAAACTGATATGCACCCGGGAGACACAGACCTTGCTGAAACAGGAGAGAAAAGGTGAACGTATGACAAATAGCATATGGTGCAAAAACACACCGGGTGGTATAAAATATTCAGGACATAGCTCAGTGGCCTATGATAAAGCTGGTGTTCCGAGTTACATCAGGCTGTCTTTTCTTTGAGACTGCTTTAAGGGATAGACTCATTCAGCTGTCGAACATGGTGAGGAATTACCATCTAACATGCCTACGGGTTAAGCTCTGGAAGATGGTGTCCTTCAAAAGCAACAATTATTTGGAATGGAGGCCTAATGTTTTCAGCAGAAGACATGATGGACTGTGTCTGATCAGCCTGCGTAAAAAAGGTTGATGCCGGCTAATATTAGAGGTGAAGACGTAGCGTAATACACAGACGAAAGCATAGATACACCTGGACCCGAGTCCCCCCCACTTTATGACTAGTTGTGACTGCCAAGATGGTTGTGACTGCCAAGATGGTTGTGACTGAGTTCAATCATGTATACTCTTTTCTTTTCTACAACAGTCACCGGTGTTCTTTATCAATATCCCATTGGTCATATTTTGCTGTGACGAGAAGGTTTCCACAAGTCAGGCCAAATAAGGAGACACTATGACAATGTATAAAATGTGTCTAAATGTTAAAACATTCACAGAAGCAGATACAATGAAAACAGCTCAGATATAAGTGGAGGATATCATTTCTGAATTGTTGCCATTACAGACAAGATGTTAATTATGTAAGATACTAAGGTACTGTACATGTTAGTAGGCAACATATTGAAATGCACTCAGAAACATTGTTATGTGAAATTTTATATCAGCCGCGGTTCAGTTTATTAAAATGGTGAATCCATAACTACAAGTCTGGTGCATATTCCCACCAGAGAGATTGATCTGGAGGTGTCAGTCAACCAAGCAGGAAAGGGGGTGTGTCTGCTGCTCATAAAAATAGAGCCTTGAAAGCTCTGCATTGGTGTTCGCTCTCTGCTGCTTTCATCCGAGAGAAATGTAATGCAAACCTACATTAGTTCTGCTTTCGTGTGTTGACGCTGGAATTTCTTCCACTCTGCCAATTGTGTCGTTTGAGATGTGATCCTATTATTGTTAGTCTTATTAAAAATAAACGAATACACACTAAAAACCAACAAACGTAGTGTTTTCCGCATTAGTTTATGCGATGACGCCTTCTCTTTCATCGATGCCCGTGAAACAAAAGACAGGCAGGCTGCAGCTGTGGGTTACTGCAACTTGCTGCTCTCCAGCAGTCACACCCCTCCCTAGCCTGCGCGAGACCGAATGCACGTTTCGGTCAAAGCAATGCTCACGACCTCCTCTCCTAACCAGCTAGCTGACTACAGTATCTAACTTCAGCACATCCCCGCCTTGTAGTATAGACGACGACATGCAGCTTGTGCCTTTAAATACTAGCATAGTGCGGTGTTCAATGTCAAATGTTCGACGTCACTATTTTACTGCACATTCCATTATTAGGCGCACGCGACTGGCACACCAAAAAACTAACTCGATAGCTTGTTGCTAAATGTATATTCCTGACCAAGGATAATAGTGAATAACGGCTCGATAGTTAAAGGGTTAACAAACAGCTTTCAGTTAAGCATCAGACTACTAAGTACCTGGCTAACACCCATGCACTAGACAACTACTGTAACGTAGACGACGGATGAGCTTTTAAGTTAGCTTTCATCAATCAAGGCAGCAGCGCTAACTAGCCAGATAGCTAGCTATACTGGTAACGTTAGTCCAAACAGCACAAACAAAATAGAACAAGCACAAATAAATTATTTACCGTATGGTTGACACCCCACATTAACACGCTGAGAATAGGCTCGCTTGCACGGAATAATTTCACTTTCTGTCCTATAAAATGTTTCTTTTTCGTCTTCGTTTTGCTAGCGCTCACCGGCGCAACGCTGGTACAGTTGGATGACATCTCTTGCTGGGATTTATGCGACGCTAGACAGCACTGTTATCAAGCAGGATAGCTGGCTATTATCAATCCAGACAACAAAATTTGCAACAAGAGCGTTATATTTATAAGTGCATTGTCGTGTCCTTTGTCCGATTTGCAGTATCTTTGAATCAAATTTGATTCTGTAGTAAATTTAAAGGGTTTGCATTTTGCGCCGTCACCACCCTTCCTCCCGAGCAGGCCACGGTTCAGTCCGGAGCGGCGCACAGACCAGCTGGCATAGATAGCTAGCCGGCCATCTAGCTACAGGCAAGGTTGCCTTTAGCTAAGCCACAGTCTTCATTAAGCAATAATAAACTCTTTATGAACGGTCTTCTTTCAAGTGTCGTCTCGTATACTACCCAAAACGACTTGAGGTGTTTTATTTACAGGTTAGTAATCCCATTATGATGCGCCTAAGATTGTTGTCACCAGCTTTAGTTTGGGGTCTCCTCAAGATGGCGTCTAGAGACTCATCCTAACGAAGTGCGTCCCCACGTGGTTGATAGTAGAACCGCATGCGCCTGTAGATGGTTGGTACAACGAAATAGCGAGGCAGAGGCATGTTGAGTAGAATTTTTAAAAGAGCATATGTTAAACTGAATACTATCTGCTTTAGGGAGCATAAAATGCATACATTTAACGTGCATACATATTAATATAAACTTTTAGTTTTTACTGCTGACCCGCAGAATCCTTCATTTATGCTTCAATAAACTATAATATTGTAGCCTATAATGTTCTTCAGTTAGAACGAACAGTTTAGATGACTTGATACGTTTGCTTATGTTGCATATTGTCAATAAAGTAAGGTTAAATTGCTTAACAATGGCACAGGTCTAATTACATGATTTGCATTGACTCGTAAACTTAACAACATATTCTTAGTTTCCCTCTTGTGAAATGACCCAGAGAGTAGTCTTTCTAATACATCTGGGAGTAGCCTGCCTGAAAGTGGCATATATGACACAAGCGAACGTTTTGTAAGGCTTTTGGACAGTTGTAATCGTAGGGGGACAAGTGATTAGGTGACAGTGGTTAATGGTAGTGACGGGTATTGAACCCGGTCTCCAGAGGGGTGCCGCATATTTGAATGGTGCTGGGAGTGGACCACGGCTTCACACTGTTTCTCACAAAACTTAATCATAAATTTAATTATTCGATATGAAAAATATTATTGTCAGCGGAGGTGGATAGGAAATAAATATTAATAACATGATAACTCATGTCCTGCCGGTAAGGCCTATAATAACACATTTGTTTTAGTGAAGGGTTTTAGTTATCCAATATTTCCCAGGGGCTCCTCCAGGGTTTCGAATACCCCAGTTCGAAAACCCCTGCGGTTGGGAGGTTCCACTATATTCTATAGCCACAGTCAAAGTTTCAACAAAAAACGTTAGAATTAAGCTTAGGGTTAGGTTTAATATACAGTTTGAGCAGAGAAATTGTAGAAAGAGGCGGAGTTTATGACCGCTCGGGGGTATTGTCTAGGGGGGAGTGGCCTTCAGTCTAGGGATGCATGTCAAAAATAAAAAATTATGAAATGACTCCTTTGTAAACACAATGTGGTCATGGGGACTGTTTTAGCGAGTTATGAACATTGACGACGTTTTTATGTTATTAAATCCTGCAAAAACGAGGCCAGGGAATGAAAATAATATCACGTGACGGTAATGGGGCGGTCCTTTGACTGGGGAAAAAAGCCATTTTCTGGCGCTGCTGCAAAATCTAGCTAACCAACTCAAAAAAATAATTTACCTGGTTTCACGTCGGGAGGTACTGGTGGTTTTCATGTCAAAGCAGGTAGGAAACAAAGGCATCAATATTTTTCATTCGCATGATGTTATGCCCAGGTTTATCAATACAAAAATGAGGTTGTCGGTGTTATTGGATTCTCTCTTGTCTGGTTCGTTTCTCATATCCAATCATGTCACTGAATTTAAGATGGCTGCTTTGTTTTCCACTATACTTCTTGGCTTATTTTTCGGATATATACATATACATAATTTTGTCTTTCTGTAATGCATCATTTTATCACAGCTAATTTGTGGGTATTCTCTGGGTAGGGGTACGCGCCTCACCGTGCACAGGAGGCCCCACAGGGGCAATGTGGGTTGTAGGCAGTCCGGTCTAGACTACAACAGTTCCACACGTATTTTGTTATTATTGGTAGCATAGCACGATTTCAATATAACAACGAATGGACATATATGGTGGCCATGATTGTATAGGAACTGCAGGACACTTGTAAAGCAGTATAATCGCGTTTAACAAAAAACAAGTAATCCTTATTTTCCAGGTACTTAAGGATAGTAACTAGTAAATGCTAACTAATGTGTGGACCTCATCAATAAAACAAATCATTTCTATGCCTAGCAGGTCCCAGCTATCCAGTATTAAACAACCTAAGTAATTCTTTGTCTGAGGATATGTTTATTTCTTTTGCAGATCCTTCCAGATGGATAAAATGCAACCCAGTCGAATAAAAATAACAGAGCTGAATCCTAACTTGATATGCCCACTGTGTGTGGGCTACTTCATCGATGCCACCACCATCGTGGAGTGCCTGCATTCATGTAAGACTCCTAAAGACACTGAATTATTTTAAATGGATGTTAACCAGTAATAATACTGTTATAAATGTAGTTAAAGGATGACTGATTTGGATTTAGGACATTGTTTTTTCATTAAATAAAATGAGCAGAGATTACTTGCGTTAACTGTCCATCTTCTCCTTCCAGTCTGCAAGACGTGTATTGTTGCCTTCCTGGAAACTAACAAGTTCTGCCCCAGGTGTGACGTCCAAGTACACAAGACGTGTCCACAGCTCAGTATCAGGTCAGTCACTGTGTGTGCATGTGTGAGCTTTTATGTCACTATACATCCTTTTAGTGCAACCAGCATGCTCTAAAATGGCTTTAAAATGTGTGTTTTCTGTCTCAGGTCAGACAAAACTTTACAGGACATTGTATACAAGCTTGTGCCTGGATTATTCAAAGGTAAGACCACATTTCTTGAGTTAAGGGGTGGGTGTTCTAAATACACTATTCTATAAGGGGTGGGTATTCTAAATACAGTATTCTATAAGGGGTGGGTGTTCTAAATAGACTATTCTGTAAAGGGAGGGTGTTCTAAATACGCTATTCTATAAGGGGTGGGTGTTCTAAATACACTATTCTAAAGGGGTGGGTGTTCTAAATACTCCTATTGTTTTGTTTACATCAGATGAGATGAAGCGGAGACGGGACTTCTATGCCAACCAAGAAAACCAACACCTGGAACCAGGAGAGGTGGTGGAGGAGCCAACTATTATTGCAGAAGATGAAATCATTAGTCTCTCCATTCAGTTCCATGAGAAGAATAAGTACGTTCTGGAATGTGACCTCTTAAACATTTTTTATGCAACCAATTACCTAAAATGTTATTTCGGTCCCCCATTGTATTGAACAGTGGCAATACTGTGTAACATATTGCTCTCTATACTATTCCCTATACTAACCCTATACGATACTGTCAGTTTACCATTCTCCATTAAGTAAATTCACAGCAACTTGTGTTAAAAAAAAAGCTGTTTAAAACAAAGTAATGCTCATCTTGAGCCTAACACAATGTTTTATTTTGCACATAGAATGGATGCACAACCCGGTGATGCAGAAGGAGACAAGGTGTGATTTAACCAGAAAATATACACGCCAGCGTACATTCCTCATTCACCATCTCAAAATCATCCGTCCTCGTGTTTGGTCCTTTCCCTCCGGTTATCCGTCTGTTCTAACCGCACTCTCTTTTGCTACTTTTTAGACCAACAGCAAGCGCTTCCTTCAGTGCCCGGCGGCCATGACAGTCATGCACTTAGCCAAGTTCCTGCGTAGCAAAATGGACATTCCAAGCACCTACCGGGTAATTCATACAAGCTGCGTAGCTTCACTTAGCTCCATCTTCATCCAGAAATCAGTAGTATACAACCAAGAAAAACTGCACGTAGGTGACCTTCTCTCCGTTGACAGATTGAAGTTCTGTATGCTGACGAACCCCTGAAGGACTACTATGCGCTGATGGATATTGCCTACATGTATTCATGGAGACGTGTAAGTGCCAAACTCACAATGTCAACAACACCCACCACGTTTTAGGCCAGCCGCCCCCACCAGAGTGGTTGAGGTCCAAACCTGAGAGAATCTCACGGGTCCGTGTCAGATCTCATACGATTGTCAAGGGTCTCTGGCATGTGAACGGATTTGCCCCTGCGGGCCTAACTGCGTAATTGTTTTATTTATTTTTTTGTCTGTGCTCTTGCTTTTTACAAAGGCGAAGTATGTAGCGTATTATTGTCAACCAATCGCTAGTCCTCAAGTGTCCCTACAGTCAAACAGCATTCACGTTTGTCTGGCAAGCACATTCATGTGTCCCCATTGAAATGATACAGTGGCCAAGACAAAAGGTAGACAGGTACTTAATGATCTAAACACAGTTGATGTAATATTAGATAGAACGGCAAGAGAGCAGTAAAGCATAGCCTCAATTAGCCTACCTAGTGTTGTTTTTTTCTTCCTTTGATTGTCGACACCATGTGTTATATTGGCACACTGCCCAGCCCCTCCCTCCAGATCGGTTTACCTCTTGCCTGTTAACAACAGAACTAAGATATGTGCTTTGCCACTGATTCTCACTCCAACTGGTATTGTGTCTGGTGATAGTTTGGTCTGTCCGGACCAGGTCTCCATCGTGTTTATTCAGATAGGGTCTAACTAGGGAAATTATCTTCAGTCTTGAGAGCATATCTCTGTGCCTCTCTCTTTACAGAACGGGCCCCTCCCCCTGCAGTACTGGGTCAAGCCCACCTGGAAGCGTCGAAGGCTGTCCCAGGGCACCACCCAGGCCCACTCGGACGGCGTCAACACCAGTCCGACCTCGGAGAGCGACTCCCACAGCGACAAGGCCTTAAGCCCGGCGGGCCAGGCCGCCAGAGCCTCCGCTCTGCCCAGCCCGGCTCTCCGTGGCCAACCCTCCACCCTCCAGAGCCCCAGCGGTACCACAGGACCCAACGGCACTCAGCGGCTCCCTCTTGCCTCCAAGTCGGGGAGCAACGCCCGCAAGGTGAATGTCAACGGCAAAAGCAACGGAGCTGCAGCGGAGACGAGGGGTGGGGACAAAGGGGCGTTACCACCCCCAACTTAAATCCAACCCGGCCCAGAAATACGGAGGGCGGATCGGAATTGCCCCAAATTGAGTAGCTCCTCAATGGACAACTGGAACGGATAAGGAAAGTCTGCCAAGAGAGTACTGAGGGAGCAGGCAATTTTGATCAGCAAAAAAAAAATAGACTGTCATGTGCAGCCAAGTAGACATTTCATTTCAATGTGTCGTGGGTGTGTGTGTGTGTGTGTGAGTGTGTGTTAGAGTAAAAACATGCATACAAAATGTACAGTATGTAGCCAATGTGAGCGTATGTGCACACATGGTCATGTATATAGAGTATCTTTTATACAGGATATTGTCTTTTTTTTTACGGTTATATGCAGTCAGTTCTCTGATTCCTTCCCCCCGAGTCTTCAGAATTAAATTTGGCTTCAGATATCATGACAAAATGCTGAAGGGCATTGCAGTGCATATTTCAGATAATATTTGATGGATATATAAAGGCAAGCTCAATTGTCTTCCCTCTGTCAGTAATACTGTAAAGTAACCGGAATCAGCGGTCTGAGCACCACCTCCCACCGTGGACAAGAGACGTAAAAACATTTGATGCACTTTCTTTGTGAGAAATGCAGACCACAGTGTGAGCAATGAACCACCCAGTGCTTTGCCATTAGAAAAAGCCATTTATATTTATCAAGCAGCACTACATTTGTCTGAAAAAAGGTTGCATACTGTACGTGTTTGTCAACCTTTGAGATTACATAACGGTACCGGTTCTGTTCACAGCAGAGGAAGGAGCTCAAAAGGGAATTGTATATCTGACCATGTAACACTCCATGTTGTATTTTCATATACATTTGACATTCCCTCAGTTTTGACCATTCAATGATATTATTCTAAAATATCAGCCATATGTGCATGTTTAGGTCATTAAAATGTTTACTTACTTGGTTTTGAGTTCAGTGTCCAATTCTGCTGACGTTTTTGGTAATATTCCTAGTTGTTTAAATATCAGAACTTGCCAATGCGTCTGATCAAAGTTTCCAGTTGGACCATAGAAATCTGCCAACACATTTCATAGGTAGCAGAGTTTTAAAGCATGTATTATGCCTACGTTGCTACTACGTTGCCGCTGTCAAATAATGATAAAACATGACAAATTACTACACTAATTTAGTGCCCACAGAAAAATATTGGATTATTTTAATGTCAACAGACAGAATAATACACCATGGAGTGTATAATTTTCAGTTTTTGTATATATAAAATGCATTTCAAACAATCTCACAGCAAGCCTAAGATTTGGGGTAAAATAAAATCAAACCCGGATTGCAGTATTTACGCAGTAGCTCTTTTTCCAATGGTAACATTTATTTTCAGACTGGTCTTGGTCCTGTATGAAAAACCTACCATTACTACCAGTACGACCCCCTCACAGTTATGCTTTTACTTAGAATTAGGAGTGTGTGGGAATGGTATGAATATTTTAAATAAAGACAACATTGCTATGGCTGTTATGAATGTATCTCAGCCTAAGGGTGGAAAGACAATACTTCATTCGGAGAAACAGTTCAGCGCAATACTATTACGATAGTACTGTTTAATAGTATTTTTAGCAGATCATAAAATGTTTATCACAATATTAAACATTTACAGAGGCACCAGTGCGTCACAAGTAGGTCCGTCCTATAGTAACAAAAATAATGCTGAGACAATTTTTTTTTATGTTAACCCCCAGCCCCCAAAAGATTGGACAGTTAAACTGTACAAATATCCACATGGACAACTTAGAATTTCCACTTAAAATTATTTTATGAAATATTGAGTGCTGATTTTGTGCTAATTCTGTTCACACACACAGCATCTGCATTTTTCTTCAAGGATATTATTTTTGTCAAGTTTTCAGTAGACGTTGTTAAAAGTAGTCATCGTATGGTTTAATTTCGCATCAATTGGTATTGGTTTGACAAACATTTAACCCGTTTTTTTCTCCTGAATTTAGTGATATTAAAATTCACAGCAACTCGCAGTGGTTAGAGACAGTTGATGTTGCGATGTGTGTCTTCCGAAGCACATCCAATGCAGTTCTGGTTCTTACCACGCTGGAAACAAAGCCCTATACCCAAATACATGTGTTTTGGAAGGAACGCACTCTCCGGCCTTCTACCACTAATTGAGCTCACAGGCTCCAAAGCCACGACAAGGAACAGCTAGAGCCCTATGTTGCAAAGCAAACAAATTGATTATGAACTTCCTAAACACAGATTGTGTAGGCCAACTACACTACCTCTATGGGCCAATTCAGAAGCATGATTCAAACCTTGATCTTGCAGTAATGCAGCTAACTGCACGGCCCTGGCTTTCCCACCGAGCCATTCATGGGCCCTGTTTGTCATGCATTTTAAAGTGTAAAATAGTCTCAGCTGTATTCTCTTAGTGTCCTAGGGCCCCATAACACATCACAGATAGCTTACCATGTGATGACACCTTGTTAACTTATTTCAAACAAATCTTATATGGTTTACAATTTGACATTTGGTCAAAATTAGCATTAAGCCAATATATTAGGCCATTATAGACTAACAAGACCTGTAAGCAAGTGACAGTATCAGATCAATGTATTGTCACATCACCATAAATTGCTCAAGTGCTGAGTTACCTTCAGAACCAATGGTTCCGGTCCTCCAGAACCAGAATCCAACATTCCCAAGCCACTGTGGACAAACACATTGTCAACATTCTTAAGTCTCAAACCCTATCCAGTTAGTCTTTGTTCTCTAGGAGCAGGGCAGACTGGATGAATTCGTGCTTGTGCGTGCCGTCACAATATGGTGGGTTAGCAGTGTACTTGCACCCACACAGCCAAGCTTTGGAGTCCTTCTCTGGGACAAAGCGCAGAGGCATCAGGCCCTTGGTTTTAGTCTTGTGGGATCCATCACAGAAAGGCTACAAGGAATAAAAAGGTGTGAGAAACAGCTATGAAGACAATTTCATTCTATATCTTATCATTGATATCATCACCCCAACCAATCACACAGAGGAAGGTCAACCCTAATGACAGAGTTTAATGAACTTGCTTAGTTGAAAGCAGTGCGTGGTGGCCCATATAAAGCAGGAATGTGTTGCACACACTTGTTTGAGACTGTGTCCACAGGAACACCACGAATACCGCTTTCCCCCGACAAGCTCCACCTTGAAAGGCTTTTTGGCAGCGACTACAGGCTCAGTGGGTAATGTGCAGAGCTGGACCTTTGAGATAAGGACAACGTTTCAGATTTAGGGTAGCAAAAAACTGATTTCCTTCATGCAAATGAGTGCATCCTGCAAACGTACATGTTAAAATTCACTCGGGAAACACTAAGGAAAATACTACCATGGTACACAATAAAAGCACCTCTCAAATGCCCAAAACTACCCTTGCAATCATTTCGTCAAACCCATAACTAAAGTCATGCATAGTCGGTCAAATTATGTTTACGTAATGCGTCCACAAGGGATTATTCTCGCAACCAAACATGTTACTAGCAGACAACCCATGAAACAGTGTAAGCAAATGACCACGTTTTTGCACGCACAATATATTTTTTCACCACTTACTCCTTGATTCATAATTTGCTTACCTTTGGGGCGGTAATAACCGGTAATATCCAAAGTTGAACCAAGGTTGCAGAACCAAATTTGCGCAGCGTGCCTGATATCATCACGTTCATATTTACCACGTCTTGGCTAGGTTTACACTAGGATATGGTGTGCTGTCTACAGCCGTTGATATATTCTTTGCTCTCAGTTGTTGTGCGTTATAACATTAATGATTAAAAATCACAGTCTAATTATTCATCATATTAGTGACAACCGCCAACAACCAACATTAGCTGAAACTTGGGATATAGCAGACTTGGAGGCGGGTCATGTAGAGGTCGCTTCCGGAAGTAGTCACGTGGGCACTTTATGCAGGCTCTCCACGATTAGCCTACTGAAGCGCAAGCAGCTCAACTAGTATCCAATTATACACAAAAACACATAGCGGATTTACCAGCATATTACAAAGTGATTACATTTTAACAATGTCATTGATTCACACGTTATATCCGCAGGTTGAGTTCAGGCACAGACGATTATCTTAGAAATGAGATCTGCTCCAGTGATGCAGTGGAAGTAAGGCCTGGCCAACTAAGCCTATTGCTATAATTAAATTAATAATATATTAATATATAATTAAACTGTTTCTCAACATACAATGCAATACACTGGTTTAATGCGAGAAAAAAAATGACAAGCGTTTTGAAAAGACAGGCTATTTATTACATTGCCTACATTACGTGAGATTGTATGGGTTTTGACGAAAATACATCTAGCAGTAATCAGATGCTGTAGGAAGTATATAGGTTGTACACTAGAATGAAATAAACGACTTCATGCAATTCGACTCAGTTGATCACTTAAACATGTTCTTCACTGAGCTGGCTAGATGCTGGAAGATGACCTTGAAATGTGTGCCATCACAGTATGGTGCATTGTTGGTATGCTTACAGGCACACAGCATAACGGTGCAGTCCTTCTCAGGGGTGAAGAGCACTGGAGAGATGCTGGGTGCGTTAGTCCTGTGAGTACCATCACAAAATGGCTAAGGTTGAAAAAAAGAGAGAAAGAGAGATAGAGACTGTCAGAGCTCAACAGTTTACTTTATTTAACTATGCTTATAGCTCTACAGTTTCAGCAGACAGCACAGTATGAAACTATTAGTCTAGTGCAGGATAACAGAGCATAGGTCTACATCAGTGTGGTTTCTGTGGCCATGGCAGTGATGACAATGTTACCAGCATCTATAGGTTACGAGGTCAGTTAGTCCAAAACAGATTCACATTCAACACGCATCACTCACTTGTCTCTTGCTGAGTCCACACGCACACCAGGCGTACTTTTTCCTGCCAGTTAATTTCACTCTGAATGGCAGCTTGGCAGCAACAGTGGGCAGATCGGTCTTAGAGGAGCACATCACCTGAGGGACAAGTGCTCAGTTTTACTCTAAAGGTCACTCAATACACAAGGACATGACAACATGGTCCCTTCTGAAGCGGCACAAACAGGTCTTAGTCAGACACAGGGATGCCAATCGGAATCTAGTGGCCTATTCAGTGATCCAGCCAAATAACTGTTGAACTGTGCTTTGGCAAGAACACAGTAACTTAAGGACTCAGATGCAGTTATGGCCCCACCTAGAGTTGATGGATGTGTGATAGCAGTGTAACAGTGTTTTGTTAATCACTCTTTTGCATTTCCATGAATAAGTGTGCCTTGTTTAAAGTTAATTTGTGGTATTTCTTTCCTTGTTAATGCATTTCTGGATTGGAATACAGAAGAACATCATTGTGTCTGTACTGTAGTAGTTCATATTATGGCAAGAACAGCTCAAATAAGCAAAGAGAAACAAAAGTCCATCATTAACCCCTCCCCACATACACACAACCCTCAACTGGACAAATCTTGCACTTGCACACATTTTTAGTAATTTATTAACTTATAGCTTAGTCTACTGTTTTTATTTCTTTTGTATCATTTGTTGCACTAATGGGCCAGAACAAATTCCTTGTTTCTTGTGAAACTTATTTGGCAATAAAGCTCTTTCTGATTTCTGATCTGTAATATTTCAAGAATTTTTAAACATTTTTAAAAATTGCAACTGCACTTGAAGAAAGTTTCTTCAAGTGCAGTTGCAAAAACCATTAAGCGCTATGATGAAACTGGTTCTCATGAGGACCACCACAAAAAAGGAAGACCCAAAGTTACCTCCACAAAAAAAGTTTTACCAAGGCACACCTGTCAGTTGAAATGCATTCTAGGTGACTACCTCGTGAAGCAGGCTGACAGAATGCAAAGTATGTGCAAAGCTGTCATCAAAGCAAAAGATGGCTACTTTGAAGAACCTACAATATGAAATGTATTTTGATCTGTTTAACAATTTTTTTGTTACTACATGATTCCATGTTATTTCATAGTTTCGATATCTTCACTATTATTCTACAATGTGTAAAATAGTAAAACTAAAAACATACCGTTCCTTGAGTAGGTGTGTCCAAACCTTTAACCTGTACTCTATACGTGAGTAGTACATTGTTCTATACTGACATCATGGTGAAAAAATGAACCTGCTACATTGTTGTCACGCATTATAAAACTCAAAGAGACGGATCTTACAAACTACGAGACTTTGTCTTAGGTGAGGACCAGTTTCCGCCAAGATGGCAGCAGGCCAATTCTGCGTACTGGCTGCTCAGTGGGTGTGCTCTGAAGTGATTTCTCTACCTCTAGAGCACGCTGTTTGTAATTGTCTCTGGGAACACTTAGGTTTCTCCGTAAAATATAGGCTTACCACTGCCCTGAATTGGACACACGTCACTATAAATAAACTGGCAATAAACTGGCAATGATAGTTCTATTGCAGTCAATGGCGCCATGCAGTTCAACGAAATATTTTATCTTTTTCTTTACCATACTTAGTCTTGAACCGATAACAGTTGCAAACAGCCGAGGTTGTTTCAAAGTTTCCACGCACCCATTACGCATTGTTCCTATGACTACGTTCATTGCTGTTCAATCGTTCAGACTGTAGGCGGTCTGTTTATATTTCTTTGAAGTCAATCTTTGATTAGTAAATAGTATGGCTGTCTCCTCTGTTGAACAGATATTGGAAAAAAAAAACTTCAGTAGCTTTCACCTCACCTTCTCCAATAAAACAACAAAGAAAAACTAGGTAAACCCAGTTCGGCCGAGCGCGAGTAGACGTGATTGTGGTGAACAAGGGAGGAGTTTGAAGAGCAACTATGGGCCAATGCCAGCTTTGTTGTGAGAAGTGGCCAATACTGTGTTCCTGTGCTAAGCCGAAACCTGGAACGCCATTTGCGTATAAAAAATGTACATTTAACGCGTTAAATTAGAAATCGATAAATGCTGTAGATGGTTAGCTAATAGCTATACAGTACCTATAGCCTAATGAAAACAATGACCGTGAACTAGGCCTAGTTATTTTCTATTTCCATAATTATTTGGTTTCAGGTAACTTCACGTTTTGTTAAAACAGTTCAACTTAAAAATAGACAGAAGAGGAACAGAAACGAAGAGACTATTATCTGCATACAACCCTAAGAACATCGGTGGTGGGAAAAATATGTATGCTACTTGTTTTTCAATCAAAAATAATATAATTTTTGTTAGTTTGTTACACGTTGTGCTAATCTTTTTGCATGTCCGGTTGAGTGTGGTTTTCTAACTTGTGAAAATGTCATTACTCCTGATGAGAAACATTAGGACATGTACATTAAAAACGAACTTAACCATTGATTAGCCAGGTTAAAACCTCCCCTCACAACATTTCAACATTTAAATTGGCTTATCGCAAACGACTATTGCAATACAGACAAGTAGCCTACAATAAACTATTGGTCAATAGATAAACACGCCCCAAGGTGAGATCCACTTCCACAGCCTTCTCTTATAGTCAGTGCTTAATATGTAAACCGGGAGTTCCCGGAACACTAAGGGGCGCGCGAGAGACATGGATCCGTTTGGCAAATCGACGCGAATAAGCACATCGGTAGCGCAAAAAGCGGACAACAAAAAAATAAAAATTCACAATCTTGTCAGGCAGTGCTGAGGCTGCAGGAAAAAGCAACTTTATGAACTCTGATTGTTTCTAGTGGAATGCTTACATTGCAGAGCGAACACAGTGATGGAAAAAGACAGGTCATGCGCAGCAGAACAAATCTGTGAAAATAGGTGCCGGAGCATACTAAGGAAAATCTGAGAGGTGCTGGATTCTGTTACAGCAGGATCCCGCACAAATTAACCAGTGCTTATCGTAATAGTTTGTTTTGCATGGCCAGGTACCCCGGCTAGGTGGAAACCGCAATGGAGTAGTCTAAATTCTACTAGGTGGTTTTGATTGGTTGAAAGCATTGGTATTTTAGCAATAAGCCACGAGGGGGTGCGGTATATGGCCAATATACCACGGCTAAGCGCTGTTCTTAGTCATGATGCATCGCGGAGTGCCTGGCCATTCAGTCTCTAACACTAACGAGTTGTTTCCCACAAATTGAATTGTTCGTGCCTTTAACTGAGCATGCTCAGGGCTAACTGCCACATGCTATTATACGCTTTGGGGCAAACCGTCTGTGTTAGCGACAACGAGGGACATTTGTCTCTAGTCTGAAAGTTCTATTTATCTTAACTGTGAGGTGCTCACTGCAGTGTATTTTACAAAAAGATATTGAACTATTTATAAACCATATATATCAAGTAGACTTCTAATCTCATTATGAATTATGTTTGGTTAGTTTCATGTATTTGTTGATTCTATAATACATTTTGAATGTTCCTTAAAATAAATAAATAATGCTTTAATGGTAATGGATAATTAAAAAAGAAATTCACTATTGATTTATTAGACTATTACCATGGTATTGATGAGTATAGAGACTCATGTTATTTCTCTGGTATCGTATCGAAATGTAAAATTCTGGTATTGTGACGTCCCTAAGTGTCAATATATCAGAAACCCCCAAAATGCCTTAATGCGATTATAATTTGGTTACCAACACAATTAGACCAGTAAAACATGCTTTTATGTCATACCTGTAGTACTTCATACAGTCTCAAAGAGCTTTCAGTCAATCAGCATTCAGGATTCAAACCATCCGGTTTATTTAGCCATATGCCACAACCCCTTCAGTCATTTTGTTTATGTATACAATGAGAATGACAAAACATTCATTTTTAATCTGCTAATTACATTGTTAACTAGCTCATAGTAATAAGCCACCTGAGAAGTTTCAGGTATACTGCCAGTTTATCACAGCAAAAGGCTGTGTCCAGGTACTAAGGAAAATACCTTATATAAGTGGGTGTACTGCCTAAATCCCACAACCTATCATGCATTAATCCTTTAATATACAGACTCGCATTTGCAAAGCAGTTAACCCAAATTATTTGAAGTATAACTAGCCTTTGTTAGAGCTACATTTTAAACAAAGCCTCAAAACCAAGAAAATATGCCAAACGACTCAGTAAAATACATTTATTGACAGTAAAAGTTCAGTCGACTTCATTGTTTCCTTTTAATTTTTACACAAAAATATCAAAATACTTTACAGGGCATTAAATCTTAATATCTACTAATTCCTTTCTGATTAATTCTCTCTGTACAATGACAACAAAGCTTATCCTTTTTTTAATGCAGTGGTCATTCAAAATGCAATATTTTTTTTTTTTTAAACAATGCATTTAAAAATGATGCATAGTCTAACTTGGTATTTAGCTACTGATTTGAGAGACTTCACTGCATTTCATGCATTTTATGTCCCATGAAGTTAGTTCCATTTTCATCAAACTTCATTGAGAAAGAGGTGCTTAAATATGCTGCAATACATAAAAGATACACAAAACATACATTACATAATAAAAGAGATCATCCTGGTTATCCAAACATCAAAGCTTAGAAAACAAATGTGTCTGTACACAAACACATTTAAATATACAAGTTGTACTTATATATAAAAAAAGGTATAAAATTAAAGATTAACATTTTATTGGGCCAAACTGCCCCAGTGCAACATGGGAAAGATATCCCCTTAAGATTCCTCTGCGGCACTCTTTCAGTCAAAACAATCTCTTGGACGTGTCCTTTCTTATATTTCTACCTTAATCGTACAACAACTCATAAGGACGTACTTGGTCAACTGCAGACCTCCTTTGGAAGTCCAGTCAACATAGAGTAATAGGCTCATGGGTAATCAATGTTAACATGTCCTATAGCTGTGTCACTACAGTATGTTACCAACTAGCAACATTGCTTGAAAGTTCCTCACTGACAACTATCTACAAAAACAGAACAGTTCTAATACTTACGGATATCACATGTATGGGAGGTCAATATAGATGTTGCAAACAGAGAACTAAAACACACTTGGAAATAATTTTTTACCAAAGCTAAAAGAGGAAATAATAAAATAAGAGGTAACACCACAAAGAGTCTAAATTCAGCCAAACAGTGAGTTAAAAAATCATGGGAGAACAGTCTATGTAAGTAAAGGAGCTTGACCCCACCAGAGAAGGTCCTGTTATGTGCCACACAAGAAAATAGATGAGCAGCATACAGTAAAAAAAGAAACAAAAAACATCCAGAATTGCCTGTGTTCTGCATGGTAACCTGTATAACGATATCATAATCTCAGTCGTAAGGCATACATAATTCTGTTATTAGAATAATGTAACTGATGTCACAGGACGTCATATATAAAAACAATAATAATAATGACAATAACAGCTGTTGACAACTGACTTAACATTGACCTGATGAAGCACTAATGAGCTGAGTCATGGTTGTTTTAGGAACCTATTCACAAATGCTGTGAATGACTTCTGGGTTGTTACTGTGACAACATTATGTAGATCTTATGACAAAATAAAGTTATACCATCTATTATGGTCTGTTCTTCTAAATACCAGAACATTGAACAGCATCGTAAGACAAATACAGATTACTCATCAGAGACTTATCAATAGACGTTCACTTTACTATTGTTGACATTATAACTGCCTATCAAAGGTATAAATGTTAAGATTGAAAAGAGTGCTTTAACCTAAATCTGGAACAACAGTTAATGTACCCAGTACAAAAACAAGACTAAAAAACTAAGAAAAGGAGATAACCTGCCTTGGGGCTAATTAGCTTGTGGTTCTTCCTCAGTTACTAGAACAATTATTAAGGCATTGACGACTATACAGTATTGCTAAAAGAACAACTCATTTCCAGGCATTAAAACAACAATATGTACAACCAAAACAAATATGAAACACTAACACTTCAGCATATAGTGCAAAATATTCATACTAAATCCGTCACTAACAGGTCTGTTACAAGTAGTCTAGTAATAGAAAGTACCAAATGTTGGTTGCTAATTTGCTTTGCACATGGGTTGAGGAAAAAAATATGCGTTTCTAACATATTAAATGTATACAATTTTCAAATGTTTGGTTTCGTTTGATTAATCTCGGCAGCAGCACGAATAATAAAAATAATAAATTCTCTATGATTTCTGTGGTGGACTGCGGCATAGCTGGCACTCTACACTTTCAACACCAATCCCCAGGTAACTTGGTGCCAGCCCGTAGCCATGGCAATAATACAACAGGAAAAAAATATTGTAGATGAACTAAACATGGGAGGGGAGAAAGCGAAAGGAAGACAGACCTTGAGGAAGACAGTTGAGGTTTAGAGAGGGGGCAAATAACTGATCCTCAACAAGTACATTTGGAGGGATCCATCGTTTCCATGAGGGCCTCATGGCTTCAATGGGGGATCAGATTGAAGGGATCTGTGGTGGTCTAAGGACATTTTGATCCAAAACACTCACTTATTTCCAAGTCAACAGTTAGTCCTACCCACAGGCATTCCGGAAGGTCTCTGGGCGTTGTAGTTTAAAGTGATGTGGTGATTGCCTTCTGAGTGACTGCGTGGAAAACGTGTCATATTGTTCAGACCTACGTCATCATTGGGCGACGGGAAGTGCCTTAGGAGTAGCGGTTGATTTAGAATTCCAAGTCCTATGCTGGATCATATAAAACCTGGACCAGTCTCTGCTACAACAAGGGAATGCCATTGGTCTATTTAACAAATTAGTGCAATTCAATTAGAGACCACTGTACTCATGCTCTCTGAAAGCTGCCTATACACACACACACGCGCGCATGCATGAGCGCACACGCACACACACATTCATGCGCACACACAATCAACCCACACAAAGACCTATAAGAAACAATCATTCAAATAAAAGAAAATCAAAGCATGAAATAAAAACATAACCGTTGAAGTCTGTGCCATTATACATTCATAAAAGGGAAAAAGACAAACGGTAGAAGAGTTTCAGAGTCTTTTAGATGAGGATTAAAGGTGACATTAGTTTTTGATGGAACAGCTCAATGACCTTTCTTTCCCCGTGCTATAGCTGCTGTCATGGCCGCACCAGTTACAGACATGAAGTAGCCAGGTTAGCTATTCTTGTCACTGCCCTTCTCTCCCATTCCCTGAAAAAATGAAACAGTGAGTTTAGATGGGCAACGAATCTACTCTGCCATACGGTAAATTTATAGAATTGTAGCAAACCTTTAAAACAGCAACATTTGTGTGGCATTTTGCAGTAAATTACCTGTAAAACTAAAACGGAGCAGAAACATAACAAAAAAAGTTGTGACGCTGTATAAAATGTAAAGAAAAACAGAATGCAATGATGTGCAAATCATTTAAACCCTATATTCAATAGAATATAGTACAAAGACAACCTATCAAATGTTGAAACTGAGAAATGTTATTGTTTCTTGAAAAAATATATGCCTACTTTGAATTTGATGCCAGCAACACGCTTCAAAAAAGTTGGGACAGGGGCAACAAAAGACTGGAAAAGTTGTGTAATGCTAAAAAAACCTGTTGGAACATCTCACAACTAATCAGGTCAATTGGCAACAGGTCAGTAACATCATTGGGTATAAAAAGATCATCCCAGAGAGGATGAGTCTTTCAGAAGTAAAGATGGGGAGGGGTTCACAACTCTGAAAGACTGTGCAGGCAAACAGTGCAACAATTGAAGAATACTGTTTCTCAACATAAAATTGCTAAGAGTTTGGGGAACTCATCATCTACGGTACATGATATCATTAAAAGATTCAGAGAATTCAGAGGAATCTCTGTAGGCAAGGGACAAGGCCGAAAAACAATATTGGATGGCCGTGATCTTCAGGCCCTCAGGCGGCACTTCATTAAAAACAGACACGATTCTGTAGTGGAAATCACTGCATGGGTTCAGGAACACTTCCCAAAACCATTGTCTATGAACACTACGTTGCTGCATCCACAAATGCAAGTTAAAATTCTACCATGCAAAGAAACCATATATAAAGATCCAGATATGCTGCTGCTTTCTCTGGGCCTGAGCTCATTTAAGATGGACTGAGGTGAAGTGGAAAACTGTCCTGTAGTCTGACAAATCAACATTTTATCAGTGTTATCAGTGCACAGTTCAAAAGCCAGTATCCGTGATGATATGGGGGTGCACTAGTGCACATGGCATGGGTAACTTGCACATCTGTGAAGGCACCATTAATGCTGAACAATATATACAGGTTTTGGAGCAACATATGCTGCCATCCAGACTACGTCTTATTTAGGGAAGGCCTTGCTTATTTCAGCAAGAGAATGCCAAACCACATACTGCACGTATTACAACAGCATGGCTCTGTAGAAAAAAGTCTTGTTGCTAAACTGGCCTGCCTGCAGTCCAGACCTGTCACCCACTGAAAATATTGGGCGCATTATGAAACAAAATATATAACAAAGGAGACTGAAATGTTGAGCAGCTGAAATCCTATTTCAAGCAAGAATGGGAAAACATTTAGCTTTCAAAACTAAAGTAGCTGGTCTCCTCAGTTCCCAAACGCTTACTGAGTATTGTTAAAAGAAGAGGTGATGCATCACAATGGTTAACATGCCCCTGTCCCAACTTTTTTGAAACGTGTTGCTGGCATCAAATTCAAAATGGGCACGTATTTTTCTAAAAACAAGAAAATTTGATATGTTGTCTTTGTACTATTTTCCATTAAATATAGGGATGCAATGATTTGCACATCACTGCATTCTGTTTTCATTTGCATTTTACGTAGCGTCCAAACTTTTTTGGAAACGGGGTTGCATATATGCACGCAATATATTGGTTGGATGTGGGATTCAACCACAGGAAATGTTTTGTCAGAATGGATGGTGGTGGAGCCAATGTGGTTGGCTGTTGGCCTGTGACCAACCCCCATTTTACAGATGTGCCTGATCCAGCACTTACATATACAATAAGGCTATTCAAATGAGGATTTCGTAATAACACCATAAATAGACTCCTTATCCCCACTCACGCCAGGCTTGTGAAGGGCATTCTCCTGCAGGCCGAAAAGGGGGTTTCCCTGGCTGCCCTGCAGGGGCGAGGCCCCCAGGTTGGGGGACTGGGCGGTGGGGGTGAGGCGCTGCAGCTCCCTCTGTCTCTGCTGCTGGAGCATCTGGTAGACCACTGCCTGCTGTTCCTGTGACACACACAGGGGCGATGAGTGCGCCTGAGTTTGCTTTGAGACCAAAACACGCCAGGCCATGGTACTACTTAGCTAATAATTGCACCTCGCAACGAAATTGGGTGTGGTTCTGTCTGTCTACCCCGGCCCAGCGACTGCTTTGTTTTAAAATACACTACAATTTACAGCGCACACGCTTTATCTTGGATCTCCCTTTCCCCTCCCCTCAAACATTTAAATAATGTCCAATTGTACTTACAAACCTGCCACTTCGCAGAAACTCCAAATCGGACTACGGAGAGAGCTGAAAATCACGACGTGTGCCATTCGCACTGTGCCTCCGGCCAGGAAGACAATTGGTTCAGCATGTATGTGGACAAAACTAGACCGTGGTGGCGCGCTGTCACCAAAGACATCCGACAGGAACGCATTTACACTGATAGGCTTGACGGTGGCACCAATACAAAATGAATATTGCGGTTTTGCAAGACGCATTCACCTCACTGGACCCAAGGCATGAAATTGGTGTACAGGTCTACTCTCAATGAATCTGGTGCACAGGTCTCAATGAAATTGGAAACAGGAAACCAGCATTTTGAATATTCCGCTGACTCCTAAGAGCATTCGTGGCAAGGGTTTGCATGGACAGACGGGGACATTACCGGTGTGAAGTGCTGCGAGGCGAGGAACTGTTGCAGCTGCTGCTGCTGCTGCTGGAGGAGAACCTGCTTCTGCTGCTCAGACAGGAGGGAGGACCTGAAACACAGGAGGGAGGACCTGAAACATAACCAAGACACGTAACTCCTCCAGTAAAAACCACACCCGCCAAACCAACCGCCCCGCTGACCTAGAAAGCGATCGATCGCTGCCTTAATAGCGGTGTCCTGATAGCGGCGGCTATCGCAAAAACAACAGCGGAAAAACGACAAAGTACCACGTCATTAATGCGACGCCGTTAAATAGGGAATATGAGTACTCACGGGCTCATGCTCTTGGGGAGCTGCAGGCCTTGCGTCAAGGCCTGGCTAAGAGGGGGCGGCTGGGGCCGCAGGGCGGGCAGGGGGGGCTGGGGTGCGTTCTGGCCAGGCAACTGGATCACCCCGTTCAGGCTGCCCAGCGAGCCGTTCATATTCAGCTGGGGACTTCCTGCCAGGGACGCCATGAGCCCGCCCACCATGGAGCCGCCAGTCTGACCCCCCAGGCTGTCGGTCAAACCCCGCCCACCCAGGCCGTTCAGTAGGGGTTGGCTGAAGGAGCCGGGGCTCTGCTGAGGCGGCGGGGTGCTCTGGAAGGAGAGGGAGGAGCTACTGCGGGAGGGACTACCAGAGTGGAGCTCCTAAAGTCGAAAGATTAAAAACACGGGCTAAAACTAATAGGACGGATGTGGGTTCACTTAAAGGGGAACTCTGTAAGTGTCACTTCTCCATATTTCAGATACTACTGTTCCCTCAATGTACAAACAAGGGAAGGCAGTACTTCTGATTGAAAATGAAACTTACAACGCCCCTTTAAATGCTACAGTGTAGGTTGCTGTATGGTCAGTGCTAAATGTCTTCCTACACAGTGGGTGCAGTTACTGATGGGCCGCGAGGTAAAGGGAAGGACAGGTACAAAGGGGTTCTCACCTCAGATGAGGTGATGAAGGAGGTATCATTCAGGAAGCAGCTTTTGGACAGGGGACTCTTGTTGCTGCTGAGGGGGTCTATGGGAACCAGAGATACAGGGACAGGGACTCCATCAACACAACTTTTTCGATTTCTAGATTATTCTATACTATATCGAGTTCATTTAAGGAGATGGGTTTAGAGGTAGGGGTGATAATCAAGGCTTTCTTCACAAACTAGCAAACAAACAAGGGGTGGGGTAAGAAACAACAGAACGGAGCGTTGAAGGGCAGGCGGTTTCTGACCGTGTGCCGAGGAGAGGAAACTGTTGTGGGTGGTGGCGGGGGCAAAGCCCTGGGCGGATCGGTGGGTCTGTGGGGGGAACGGCACGGCCAGCTCCACGTTGAGGAGCTGCAGACGCTCCTTCTTGGCCGTCAGGCTGAGGATCTGGTCCTGGAGACGCTGGTTCTCCTGCTGCAGCGAGTGGAGTGACTGAAGCATCTCCACAACTGGAAGAGAGAAGGGAGGAGACGGGGAGTAGCGAAAAGAGAGAGGAAGGAATATTGTGATAAGCAGGGAAGGAAATGAAGAAGAGGAATTGTCACAGTGTGTGCCGCTTTAACTAATGCTGTCAGACACACGTCAAAGAGGATTACAGGAATCTCAAAGACTGTAGGTCTGCGCACTTCTCGCTCAAGATAAGACGCTGCACCTTCAAAGCCTACACAAATAGAAATTTGAACCAGGGCGTGTATGACAGAACAACAGTGGATTGTGTTCCACTTTAACAAAGAAACACAGGTTTGATTTAAGCCACTGACTGTTGGCTCCCATCTCTCCGTTGCTGTGTTTCTCCAGCAGGAGCTCTATGTGCGAGCTGGACAGAGGGACATTCTCTGGGCGCCCGCCAACCCCGGGGCCCACGCCTTCCCTCTGGTCAAACAGCAGGGGCAAACTACTCATGGGAGACCTGGGGGAGGGAGGAGAGAGTGGTTGAAGAATCATTCAAGGGACTATAAGTTCGGTGCGGGAAAGTTGCTTTGGAGTGCCGTGCCATTTTGCAAGGTTTTTCTCTTGCACGTTGAGAGCCAAGGTTCACAGGGCAACTTACTGCGAAGATAGGCTTTCCCGTGGTGAGTTGCCCTGACATGGGAAGCGACAGTCGTCCATGTTGGACTCTGAGAAGGGAGAGAGATGTTAGTTCAGGTATATTTTTGCCATGTAACTCCCAGGTCTCTCGCTGGTTGAATAAACGTGTGTTACCTGGTAGTGATGTCTGGGTGTGGTTCAGTAGCGCAGGAGCAGTGGAGAGGCCAAAGGGATGAGTGGAGCTCAGACCAAAGGAAGAGCTGGAACATGGGTGCAACTACAAACACACACACACAGACCAACGCTGTTACAAAAAATGATTTTCCTGTTGTTTGACTTGTGTTCCACACTTTGAGGTGGAAATAGCACTTTTTCAGAAAATTATGATAACCCGTTTTGTGTGAAATTCAAGAAATTCCAAGGGGGGGACAAGCCAATCGGGGCTGTATATGTAAATCACATAAAGCATGTCTAGCCCCAGAGGATGTATAGGTTAATAAATGATAGAAAATGTACTTTGAACTGATTGTAATAAAAGGAACACAAAAAAATACACAAAGATTGCATGGGGGGTTTATGTTTTCAATTACCTGACAACCAAAGATATATGGGATTCTAATTTAGTGGTAACTTACAGCATATCATGTACTCTGGTCCAAATTGGACAAAGGTAGTGCACTATTTAAGGAAAAGGGTGCCATGTTGGGCAACTATGAAGCTTATTTGAGTACCTGCGTGTTGGGGGCAGAGTTGACTGCTTGAAGTGACAGTGTGGAGACATGCGATGGAAGGAGGCCTGAAGAGAGAGCAGTGCTACTGATGCCCCCGCCCAAAGACAAAGGGCTGTTACTGATGCCCCCGCCCAAAGACAAAGGGCTGCTACAGATGCCCCCGCCCAAAGACAAAGGGCTGCTACAGATGCCCCCGCCCAAAGAGAGATGGTCCTTCTGACTAGTATAGATTCCTAAAGAAAAAAGCAGTTACAAATGTTACTCATTTATAAAACACACAAATACATACACACATATACACACACTGACGACCAGACACCACAAAGTGCTGAGATCCTATCTTCTGGGAACACGGCGTAAGCAGGAAGTCACTGTCGCACATGATCTCACTGTTGACACTAAACACAAAACCACAATCTACCAAATATCTCAAACTACATAAGGCCAGATTTAGTTCATGCTGTATGTGCAAAAATGCGCTAGCATAAAGCTGGCCTCTGTTGTTAAAATTCTGTATCTTGCTGCCTGAATATATAGTATTTAAATTCAGACACTTCTATACCTGTTGTGTATATCCATCCCCCACATTTCCATAATGCATAGAAATGCTGTGTATTGTCACATGCAAGTTCTCACTCACAGTCACACACAGGAAACCTGAGGGCTACCGCACACTGGAGCACGCCCACTCAGCCAGATCTGGCGAGACTTACCGGAGCCGAGCACGGTGTTACCGCGGCCTGTGGAGAAGCTGACACTACAGGACGTGGAGGAGGAGGGGAAGGAGGACGAGGAGAGGGAGGAGGTGGGCAGAGTGGAGGAGTGCGCCGTGTGCGGGAGGCTGGGGGAGCCGGGGAAGAGCGAGGAGGAGGATGTCAGGGGGGGAGGGGGGGTCGTGTGGTGATAGTGGTGGTTGTGCTCCTCATCCCTCCTCTCCGTCCTGTCCCGGTTCTTGCTCCCCCGTGGGCGACCCGGTCCGTGGCGGCTCTTCTTGTTGCCGCGGTGCCTCCTCTCCCTGTGGGGCGGCGGGGGCGTGGCCCTGCTCTCATCTAGGTCCGCCTCCTCCAATATAGGGGGTGTGGTTAGGTGCGGGGGCTTGGACAGGGCCTTGGAAGGCTTGTGGTCCCCCGAGGAAGAGGAGATTTTGCGCAGCTTGGTGCTTGCGCCGCCAAGCCCTCCCGAAGATGAAGTGATGCGCATGATAGACCCAAAGGTGGAGATGGTGACTTTGGTCTCGAAGGAGTTGGCCTCGCCCTCTGACCTCTCATGACCCTTCGACGACCCTCCATGGAGGCCATCAATGGGGGTCAGGGCCGGGGGCTGCAAAGAGGCCTTCTTGTGGTATTTGCTGGTGTCTGCTTCCTCTTCTTCTTCATCGTCCTCTTTCTCCTCTTCCTTTTCCTCCTCTTCCTCATCGTCATTTTCCTCCGGCGCTCTCCGTCGGGTCCGCTCACTGCGGTGCTCCTCGTCTCCGTGCTCATCCCCTCCTCGGTCGTGGTCACGCTCCAGGCGAGAGGATGAGGAAAAAGAGAGGAAGTCTTGAGCTGAGGACAGGGAGCCGCCGCCTGGGAACAGACAGCAGAGAGTCTAACGTAGCAAACGGAGCACTTACCCAAACAAACGGCGCTGTGTTTACACTCAACATGTTATGCTTAAAAGGACAGAGCATACCCAAACCAGTAGCAAAAGTTCAAATAAATCACAGTCAGATGAGCTAAATAAAGGGGCTTATGTATCTGCATGTTGCACTAAAACAAATTCTTACTTTAACAAATCAGACAGAACCGAAGAAGTTTCTGAAGTTTACTGTCCACAAGGTGGGCAGGGTGCATTTAAAAAAGGAAATCCAGCACTGCCCACTTGTTCGTGTTCAGTATAAAATGTTTTAAACAAAATGGCTGAAAGGTCGTTCTGTAACATTGTTCTGTAAAGCGCTGGTTTAGTACCTGTGTTGAAAGGACTGGAGGAGCAGGAAGAAGAGGAGCAGCTCTTGCCGATGCTTCCTATCTTCTTACTGCGGTGACCCAGCTGGCTGTGAGAGCTCTGCTTTTTCAGCTTGCCCTCGTTTTCCTTGGTGCCGTGGTGACCAGACGACAACTACGACCCAGTGAGGTCAAGGTGGAAAAAGAAGTAATCAAAGATTCAGATAAAGCGGTCTTAGATTATAGCCATTCATGGATTGGTAAGTAAGTAGCGTTAGAAGGTACAAACAAGGATCTTGTCTAGATAAACCCATTTTATCAAATGTATCAACATTTACTATTAGTTCAAACTATTCCAAATGGTTATTTTAGGAGAGTGTTAAATGGCAGATAGGATGGGTGGATATGGGGAATCAGGAAGGCCACGAATATGTATAGAAAGACAGAGTGAGACAGAGTAGGGACAGGTATTTGGTGACTGGGGTTGGATGGGCCTTACCTTGTCCACGCTGCTGGTGAGTGCCGACCCCAGACCGTCAGAGGACTTCTTATGCCATTCTTTCTGCCTAATCTTGTCCTTGTGACTCTGAAGGATATCGAAGGGAGACGCTTTGAGGCTTTGATCAGTCATGCAAATACGGCACTGAATGGGCGCCAAGCGATTGCTGAGAGATAGTCAAATGCATGCAGTCCCCACTTCCTCACACTCGCCCCTATCACATACACTCACGCACACTCACGCGCACTCACG
>JACXGI010003899.1:0-16178 GCA_016801175.1 Esox masquinongy
GTCAAAAAGTGCTTTTACAAAACACCCAGGCTGAATCCAGATGACCTGGACTGTAAGAGTTATGCTAATGGTTTGAATTGTGTTACTTCTGGTTCTTCTCCCTCTAGAATGGGTTGAGGCTGGTCCTGCTGGAGTCGATGATCTGACCCTGTCTGTCAGCCAGCTAGCACCCCTTTCCTCCCTCCTCCAGACACTGCCCATGTCCTGATCTCAGTGGTCCAGCTTGTCTGTGGTAAGTCCCTCAATACTCCTGTCCTCCAAAGCCCCACATCCCCTCCCCTGTCCATTCTCGTTTAGTTGTTTATTAAAGGCACATTAACACTAAGGCTATGCTCAGTTAAAGACGTACGGTCCATAGGCCTACACCCAAGCTGTTGCAGAGCTTAATGTGCAGTGCCAAGGTTGAAAAGGGCAATCTCTGAGGCTCTGGTGGCTTTCTTTGCCTCTCTCCCCTATCTGCTTGCTTTCACGGTCGACGCAACCACACACACACGCTGGCGAACACGCACACAGGCCAACACGCACACGTAAGCATGCACACACACACACACACACGGGCTGAGGCCACAGTCCCTCTGACACCCAGGGGAACTGGTGTCCTTTGTCACAGCATCTGGCACCGCCACACTGGCAGCTTTAGCTCACAGGCAATCCGCAAAGAAGACTCAGCAACATACATGCGAGCCCGCTGAAGTGACTGGGTGTGCGTGCGCGTACAAACAAGTGTCCAGAAGTTGTCTGAAAGCTCTAGTGGGAGGTTGCAAGCATCGTGTGCCATTTTCTGGCACATTTGTGTACGCAGCCTGTTTCTCAGAATTACGTTTCAGCTGTTGATTGTACCACACAAACCCTTTGAGCAAAATATCTAGACAATACTTTGTTCTGGTTTGAAAGCCTTCGAAAAGTCTTTGAAATAATTTTAAAATAATACTAAGGGTGTGATGCATGGTGATCAACCTTTATGTATGTACTTCTATTTAAAAAGAAAATTAAAAGAAAGGATGAAAACTAGTTTATATACAGTCATATAGAAATAATGTATGCATGTCAAGATGGAAATTGCAAAAACAATGGTTGAGAGACAATTACCCAAAAGTGAAAAGAAAGAATAAACATAGTTACATAAATAATTATATTTTATAAAAATTATTTAACGTATAGTACCCCCATACTCACACGAACAAACACACACAGCTAAGCTGCTATGATTTTAGCCTTTTCTTAAAGGTGCTGGCATCGTAGGGATAAAAACACGCTGCCTCAATTTACAGGGTGAGTTGCTCACGCAAGCCACTGGCCTAGTCAGGTTCCATCTGTATCACACTAATGTATTGGCAGTATGAGCAAATCTTTTCTGTAGCCCTCTGCTTCACCAAACAACGCATGAAACTGGCAATCACATGCAGACACTCACAAACTACCAGGAAAAGGCACACAGCCAGTGATCCTCGTACCACAGGCCAAGGTGATGGAACCCTCAGATACCCCAAGAAGAGAGACAGAGAGAAAGTCAGAGGCAGAGAGACAGAAAGACAGAGAGGCAGAGAGAGAGACAGAAAGAGAGGCAGAGAGAGAGACAAAAAGACAGAGAGCCTGAGAGAGAGACAGAAAGACAGAGAGGCAGTGAGAGACAGAGAGAGAGGGAAAGAGAAAAACACAGAGAGACAAACAGAGAAGAAAGTGACAGAAAGACCCTAAAGCATGGTACATATAACTTTATCCATCTTAACGCAAAGGGAGACCAAGTCCCCCCTCTCCTCTGTGCCCTGTGCAGACTAGCCCTGGGCCCCGGTATTTCTCTGCAGTGCCCTGGCTGCTTCTAATTCTGTCCTGTAGCCATAATGGTTGTTTTGCATGGGAAGCCACGTCATCTTTCTCATCGGATACCACCCCAACTCGCTGTGTGACTGACCTGTTTAACACACATCTGATATCAGGTCACTGTAGCCCTAATCCTCCGAAGACTGACCCCGGACTCTAATGGATTTTCTATCAATGTTGACGTTTGATTTGTGTCATTAGAGTTAGTATTTACGTGTAGCATTTAATGTTAACGTCTCATTGAACACTGTCTTTATTTGCTAAATATGTTTACACACACACACGGAATTGTACTTGGTCTCAAAGGTGCTTCTGTCGCTCGACAATGCATAGTGACAGAATACACGAAATATAATTAAACACTGAAACATTGTTAAAATCTACTGAGGATTTGAATAGAATCCGCGGATGTTGCTTTCGATTAGACACTAAAACCTCTAATTCACCCAAACCTCCTCATACCGACACCATCAACCCTAACAGAAGGTTGCATGCTGTGAGGTTAGAACCGAGAGGAGATGGCCAAACAGACACGGTTAAAGTTCAGTTTCAAGCATCCAACCTCATTCATTATTGGCTTTAGCCGCAAGGCAACGTGGGCCATTACTGTCTGTATTGACCACGTCAGTGGAGAGGGTCAGGCGATATTTTCCATTAAGGGCTGTGATTGTTGTTGTGGATTATGGGACCGTGGGGCCTCAGAGAGGATGGGGTGGAGGCTTTTAGAGCGAGAGGAAGCTGCCCACTGGAGCTTTGCTCTGCTGAGACGGTAGGTAGGGCGGTGCACTCTCATGCCCACGGCTGCAGAGCTATGCACTCTGGGAATGAAAAGACGGCGTAACACGCCAGAACTGGCCGTGACGGGAGTGCATCTGAAATCTTCTTCAGCGTCGGTTTGCTTTGCGGCGTTTGCCGTGAGTGAAAGTAGCTGGAGGCCTGTCGGGAATCAATCGTTGTTTTCTGGGGATTTTTTTACACGATCCCGGCAGCCCGGTTCCGTTCAGTTTGTTAGAACACATTGAGTATTGATATAATGCAGCCGTCATCGGCTGCGGGGGATTGGTTAGATAATCACCCCCCCACCCCGTCACCACTGGGATCGGCTGTACCTTTGGATCCCTCTGCCTCGTTCCCCCTCTCCTTCACGCCCTTCTGCCCGCATCAGCCCTGCCTGTTTCTGATGGAGTACTGGGTATGGGGAGGGTTCTACTCCCACCAAGGGCTAGTCTAGGCTGGGCTGGTCACCTTGCTGCAGGCTATGAGGGCTAGTTTACATATACAAGGGGGCCTGCCAGCCCATAGCTCAGTGTGCCCGTTGTATTCCGTCTTTGTCTGGTCCCAAACTGAACCTCCATCTCCTCCTCTGGAACTTTCCCTTCATCTTAACCGGTAAGATATACAGCCTGACCATGTGAATGCTGCTGGTTACAAAGGCCTTCTTTGACCCACTCTAAACCTTTTGCATGAACTTGAGGTGTTTTGAATACTCTTGCCATCTCGAGTGCGTTACTAGTATAGGGGGTAGTACACGTTTAGATTGAAACACGCCGTTTTTAGTGGAGGAATACTTTGGCCACATCCCAGTTCTCTCAAACGTATTGCTTTCCTAAACATGTCCTTTGCTTCCTGAGCACTGACGACAGACAGATTGGGACTGGGACAGATCTCCGCTTCCACAATATCACCTCAGATCAGTAGCGCTAGAACTGGCCAAGGAGGCGATGCTGTCTAAAACGATTGGTACGTGGGGTTCCTCAGGAATTACTTGAGGATACTGTGCAAAGTTCAATTCTGTGTCTATGGGGCTGCCACCATGTAATCATGGTTTGGAAGGTGAGCCAACAGCGTTGTTGAAATATAAAGCAGATTCCCTGTGACATGAGTAGTGTTCAGCCCCACTCATGCCTGCCTCTCTCAGCCTCTTATGATTCAATGTGGAGCAAATTTAATGCTCTATTTGTGGTACACTCCCATAGGCCATTGGCCAGACGGGGCGGCTGTGTGTATCCTTCTGTGGTTTTTTTTTGGGAGGGGGGTAAATTAAGAGCAAGTAATGCACATATCTTTACACACATGGGTATCCTCTCAGACGGAACCTCATAGACGATGTGTGTTGAACAGGACACATTAAACGTGGATATTAGCATCTGTTATGATCACCAGCCCCCCACACCCGAACAACTGAAATTAAGGTGGGAATAGGACTCAACTGTCGTTGTATATTCTGTGTCCCTAATCCAGTGCCTGTACTTCTGTGTCAAGCGCTACACCCCCTTAAAACTCTTGTTGTGTAAGTGCTGCCAGGGTCCGAGCCATAACAGCGTGCTGGGATTAAATCCTGTACAACTGTCCATCTGACACAGGGCTGGATTTGAGCTGGATTGGATAATCTAGACGGGATGCCTCTAAAGCTCACAGTAATTCCACACACACACATACACACACACACACACACACACACACACACAGCGGTAGATTAAAAGCCAGCCGGGGGCAACAGTGGTGTTTGGAGGGTGGTTGGATGTCACGACAGACAAGTGTTGGGGGTATGACCTCTGCATCTTCATCCCTCCATAAACCTCATCCACCCAGAGCTCTTCCCCGTCCCCCCACTCCGACCAAGACACCCAGGTACCACCAGGTCCCAGACTTTTGGGGTTCTGGTTCTTTCGGACCACCAGCATCGGGGGTGAGCACCTGCATCCATAAGAAGCTACAGAACAAGTTGGTGTCCAGATTGGTTCCGGGGGCACACAGTAGACCTACGGGCCAACTAAGTGCCCCAGGGTGGCGATGTGGACCACGGCACCCTCCGTAGGCATGCCCTAATGCCAGTGTGCCTCACTGGGCATCTCCCTTTGTCCCATTTGGGTGCCGGGAGGGGGGTGGGGTTGGTGACCCCCGTCCCGCCTCTTCATACGGCCTATTTACAGTAGACCACAACACAGTCAGAGTTATCTGGGTATTGCTCTGCCAGAAATGATTCGGCTAGGGTGCTGTTTCATTTCGTCATTTTATTTCGAGAGGGGTCACGGGTTCTCTTTGTCGCCCATGTGACGGAGCCATTCTGACCAATCGGGTGTCGCGATTCAGACTAGGCAGAGCGAAGGCAAGAGGGGAAAAATATTTTTCATACAGGTTTTTTACAATCTTTTGCGAAACGTCGAAAGTGGTCGCCATCTGTTTTTCGCTGCTTGAAGGTAATACCTCTATTTAAGCTTATAGATCCTGTTTGGGGAAGGCCTCTGTTGATTCCAATAGTCATTTAGATAATAGTCAAATATTTATTTATTTTTTTAAACGGATGTGGTAAAAATGTCATTATCACTGTATTACATACCCATAAAGGAGCTAGTGTTGAGCTATTCTTAAAACAGACTTAATGGGTAGTCTCCTGGCTTAAAACTTGAAGCAGGAGATTTCGACCAATGTTGAGTTGGCAAATGTCTTCAATAATTAATGTATTTCTCTAGACATAGTGAAGTGGCCTTGGAACAGCAGCAATTGACATGTTACCAGGTCATTATCTCGATCCCTCGTTATTGCAAACTCCCATACATAGTTATCACAAATACAGGGGGATTTGATCCAGCTCCATTGTTTTAGCCATTGCTCTTAGTGTGCCCCTCATTAGGCAAACACAATGGGCGACTCGACCCCGTGTGTGTGTGCTGTGAAAGTATCATTGCATTCTCTTGATAATCACCAATTTGGCTTGTTGGTTGGTTTGACCACTCTGTGGTCTCGCAAGTTCCTTGCTATTGAGCGAACACTGTGGTGATGTAAATTTGGGCTAATTGTTTAATTTTCTTATCGATTAACTGTTCCTTTATGGCATTATAATGACATTGTAACGTTACGCCGATAAGAAGTAGAACGATTGCATTGTGAGGGATTAGGTTTGGCTGACCTTGTCCGCTGTGTGAATGTTGGTAAAGGAACCGGACAGCCAATGTGATGGATGTATCCAGTCCTCACAATCATTATCCCAATTATCCTCACAATTACATTAGCTCTGTAAATGGTCCTTTTGGTCTGCAGGAACAGTCAGTGTCATTAGGCATTATCTCTAATTAATGTGAACTGTGTCATTGAAACAAGGAAGCACCAAATGATGCTTCCTTCGTTATGGTCAGGAAAGGTTTTAAAAGATCACATTTAGTTGGTTATTGGCATCTCAAGCAATAATAACAAATGATCCTAATATTTTCAGAAATATAAAAAATACATATTTCTATTAGAATTTAGCCAAATTAATGTAATTGCTGTCTATCAAGAAAGTAAAATACTAGAATGAAAATGGATATTAAGTAATTTAGAAAAAATATCAGTGTTTTTTCTCGGTCATATTAGCAGGACTTGATCTGTTAACAAAAGCATGCTTATCCAGCGGAGCCCTATAGTGACAAGCTGTAATCTCATGTACATTTGTGGGAAATCTAAGATGGCCGACCTCATGCTCTCCTCTTAGCACCACATTTACAGTACAACAGGGTGCGCTGCAATATTAAAACGGGTTCTAATCCCGTCTGAGGCAATTGCATATTTAACCACTTAATTTTGTGATTTTATACTTATTAGGGAATACAAGCAAGTTTTTTTTCCGGGAATGCGCCCCATTCCTTTCCTCTTGCAAGTCTGGCTAGGGCACTGGCGAGGAGTGAGTGGTTGCCCCCGTTTTGACTGTGATGTAGGCTGAGGTCTCAGTGCGGGGGTGGCTGATCTAGACTGACAGCTCTAGAGCGTACTGTCATAGCCGGGGAAGAGGAGAGGAGTGCCGTTCGTTGAGCACCACAGATGCCCCCCCCCCCGACCCCAACTCCCCTACTTCACTGCAACAAAAGCCAAGCTAGCTCCAGACGAGACCGGGGTTGTTGCTCACATCTCAGTGGCCTTTGTGTACAATACAAATCCATTCCGTTCAATTCTTTCTTGATGGGAGACTATTTATCAAAGGCATGTTGGACCACTTGGGTCTCTGCTATGTCCTTCGAGTGCTGTTAGGTAATTTTGTTTTCCAAGGGCAACACAAGTTCAAGCCCCATACCTCATATCAGTATCTACTTCTCTACGGGCTGCTGACCTCAGGCCTTTTTCTACATTCAGCATTAGAACGTCTTAGAAGTAGAATGGTAATTTTACAGACATGCTCAGTAATGTAGGAGATGGTTCTGCCTGAGTCATTAAAGCAGATGGAGTTTTTCATTTGGGGTTTCCTCCAGTGGCAATCTCTGTGGTATCTGTCCTGTTCAGAGCACCCTCGGATCTTGGCCAACATAGGATTACTGAAGGGGGGGGGTGAGAGATCAAAGGTAAGAGGACACCATGGTCTTGGAGCCAAGCTGCCAAGTTTTTGGGTGCCAAGTTGCTCTCAGTGAGTGGTTTGTTGCAGCTATAAGGAAAAGTCAGTTTAGAGGTTTTGGATGTACTAATGCCTTCTGGATGGATGCCTTTGGCATAGCAATTCTCTTGGCTCCTCATAAGATATTATAACGCTGCGTCCTTCAGCCCATCTCTACCAGCGAACATAACCAAGCAAAGAGAATATACAGTATCAACGATGTGTGTCTCTGTGAAACATCCTAGGTCTCTGTTCAGTTGCTTGTGTGTTACCTTCTGTTTCATTCACTCCGCAATGTTTGAATTCAATGTTAATATGGGGAATCAGGGTCAATACCTCAGGAAAATAATTTGAATGCGTGTGAGAGCATTTCTTGCGTAGAGCCAATGTCTTGAGACAGTTCAGAATGTTCTCCGTCTATCTCTGCAGCCTTGGCTTACATGTGTCTGCTTATGGAGGTTTTATATCAGAATGTCATTATGACATATCTGTAGCTGGGCGGATTAAAATTGAACAGATGACGGAGCTTTGGCCTAGATTATGTCCTGTCCTCCATTTTCCCATTCCTACAGATTTCAGTATTTCTCTTGGGCTTGCCGTAAGAGCTTTTGGGATGTTCACAATAATCAGAGTGTGAATTTGTGGAGATTTTCTAACAAAATTTTCAAACCAATCTCTCAGAAGGAAATATTAGAAATGCTGATTATGTGTTGTCTTTGGCCTAAGCTTGAGCAAGTACACACACAGCACAGACACACATTGTTGAATGGTAAGAGCTTTTGTGCATTGTATTCTGTACCCCAGTAATTTTCAAGACATCTGCCAGACGTCTTTCTGTCATGCCTTTGTAAGGTCTGCCAATTCCCCCAAAGGTCTTTACTTTGGTGACTACTCTACCGACTACCGAGATAATCAGTAATGGGAGTTAAAAACTCACCTGTGCGGGAGGGGCTTACACTGTGCTAACATAAAACTCTCTCCTTCCCTCTTCAGATAGAGAAGACACCTATTTTCACAAACCTCTGTTCATATTTCTCGATTACTCACAGTCCAGAAGGCCTACATAACAGGAGTTATCCTCCATTGTAAGCACCACATAGAAGGGCCAAGGAATAAAAAGGCAAGACTGAGACGTTAAGTGGGGCTTCTTCTCTTGGAGTCTTTTCTGTACCAGGCTGAGTGAAGGCAGGGCAGCGGACCAAGGGAGATGGGGAAGAAAGGAAGAGCCATTTTGTCTGCAGTGCTGTCCAGCCGAGCGTAAAGCGTGATTAATTCAATAGCAGAGCACCACAGAGGAGGAGGCCGGCAGCTCTGAGCTCAACGCAGCTCTCTGACCCACTTACTATCTACATCAGATGTCACGAGAAAATACTGCTCTCTCTCTCTTACTCTCTCTCTAGCACATCCTCTCTCTCTCTCTCCATCCCTCTTTCTGTATCTTTATTCCTGCTTCTTTGATGTAATTACTGCATTAACAAATAAAGTTAAGCACGGTCAACTCACCCTGGGCCAAAGCAACTGGGAGTATTGACTTGAAAAGATTGCTTGTCAAAGACAGACACTGATTTTGATAATAAAACATTACCTCTCTGATGGCTCACTACTGAAAACTCTAGTCATGACTCCTAATTGAAATATTTACATACAATACATGACTGAGTGCGCTTAGATTCATAAGTTGACCATTTGGGATTCAACCAAATTTGTCATTCAACAAAGAGACATGGTTGGCCTGGTTGGAGGTCAGGGATTAGTACTGGAAGTTTCGGCCGATGTAAAAACTCTAACAGTGGTCTGAGAATAGTGTGTCGTTATTTTTTCATGCGGTTAAAACAGAAGACAAGTTGACTCGATGGCTGTTTCACAGGGCTGGATGAATCACAGGGCTGTGACCTAATTCTATTGTGCTCCAGTGGAAAAGGGAGGTGGTAGATGAGCCATTCATAAACACCACAAGGCACTCAACAGAATGGAACTTCCCATTTCCATATGCAAAAACCCTGGACGCACTGACTGTTAACACCTATACAATTTAAATTGCCTTTTCCAATCAGATGAAGAATGGCTTTGAATAGCCGATCTCAATTTGAAGGCAAACTGATTCTACTTTATCCCTTCACAATGAATAAACATGATGTCTACATACATACCCGCGGCAATATTACAGTACACCAGAGTATGGTTTTATTCCTTCTATCATCACCAGTATTTCCAAGATATCCGCGGTACAGCGGGCTTCACGTGACCGCCGCCTCCACTTGGTCTTAGTAGGTTTATTTCCGTCGGCACCATGGTCCCTGTGGCAAACCTGAACCGCTGGCAGGCTTCGAAAACCCGGATTAAAGCTTTTTATGTAATCTGCCCTCCTCTGGGAGATTGGAGAGGGACAGCTGGTTGCCCTCCGTGGAATCTGTTACTCTGTTAGGCCTACCATCCAACCTCTGATTCACTGTCTTTCTGACTGAATTGCTGTCTTCCTGACTGATTCGCTGGGTTTCTGAAAAATTCATTGTCTTTCTGACCGACTCATTGTCTTTCTAACAGATTCAATGTCTTTCCAATTCACTTTCTTACGAATTCCCTCTCTTTCTCACTTATTCACTCTCTCTCTCTCTCTCTCTGACTGATCCACTGTCTTTTCCCCCATACTATAAAACATGTGCACCTGTCTGAACAGAACATTAACGGTATATATGACAAAAATTGATCAAGGATGCTAAAATGTTATCCAGCAGTTGTTTGGTCAGTCTGCTTGAAGTTGGTCTGACATTGAGTGGATGTGTCTTCCTTTTCCTGCAGGTGACTGGTTGGCTGGCTGTTCCATCACACTCTCATTGGCCCTGGGACTCCTCTTTTACGTGACCACGCCCCTTCCTTAACATCCAATCCCAACATGGAACCACCCAAGGTGCAACAGTCAGGCGAAGGAGGCCTCAACGTAACCCTAACCATCAGACTCCTAATGCATGGCAAGGTACAGAACAGACCGTTCCAATCCTCTCAACTGACCTCCTTGTCTTTTCATCGTTCATTCATCCCCACCGATGACAGAGGGAAAGAAGACAAGTTTATATCAGCAAAATATTTTGTCCGTTCTAATTGTTGTTGAACATTTTTTCATTGCAGGAGGTTGGAAGCATCATTGGAAAGGTAACCTTCATGTTCATAAATCCTTAAAATCATGTTCACGTCAGTATTTCCAGACTAGTTTCCCACCACCTTTTTCCCCCTGTGGTTCTGTCATTTCAGAAAGGAGAGACGGTGAAGAAGATGCGTGAAGAGGTAAGTGCAGTATGTATCCCATTACGTACCTTACCCAGGTTAAACAAAGCATGCTCAATGGTTAGCACTTTAGCCAGTACTTTTATCTACTTCGTTGATCTAACCGTGTGTTTGATCCACAGAGTGGAGCCCGCATAAACATCTCAGAAGGAAACTGTCCAGAACGGATAGTCACAATCACCGGACCCACAGATGCCATCTTCAAGGCCTTCGCCATGATCGCATACAAGTTTGAAGAAGTATGTTGCGATGCGTATTTCCCTCCACCTCCTTAACATTACACTTCAGTACACAGTCTGTCATGGACACTAATATTTTGATGTAGGAATTGGCCAGGTGATGAGTGCAGTGGGTACTAATATAAAGCTTCATGTCTTCCCAGGATATAATTAACTCCATGAGCAACAGTCCAGCCACCAGCAAGCCTCCTGTCACTCTCCGCCTGGTCGTCCCAGCCAGCCAGTGTGGCTCCCTCATCGGGAAAGGAGGCTCTAAAATCAAAGAAATGCGAGAGGTAAAGGCCCCTACAACACAATATAACCATGGTCCATGTATTTGACCGTCGTTTGATCAATGATAAGTTCTTGATCATCTAAACCCCCCCCCCCCAAAAAAAAACGATGACGTGAGCCACGACATTCACTGGTTTACAAACATTTCCTCCCAGGATGGAAGAACCACGCATTTTCTCTCCGCTCCCCACAGTTTAGATCAGATTAGTTTCAACTTTAGTGTCATTGAACAGTACAAGTACAGTACAACGAATTGCAGTTAGCACTTAACCAGAAGTGCAAATAGAAGAGGGCAGAAGTATTTACAAGTATTAAGCATATGAACAGCTCCAGAAACCATTAAGAGACCACTGCACCTTTTTCTTTGCATTCCAAAAAAGTCAAAAAGGAAGGTTTTGAGTGAGGAACAGAAGAGTTAAAATTAAGAGACCACTGCAAATTGAACGCTTCTGTTCCTCACTCAAAACCTTCCTTTTTGACTTTTTTTCCGAAGCTGTATATTAGAAGTGGAATATATAGATGTGCAATGAAGGTAAATACAGTAGAAATGGCAATACTCAATGTGCAGTTAAGGCAAATAGAGGAGGGCAGAAACTGTACAAGATTTAAGCATAGTGTATGTTACAGTTTGGAGTCTTGGTGACCGCCCCCCCCCCACTTCAGTCCACAGGTGCTCAGGTACAGGTGGCGGGGGACATGCTCCCCAACTCCACGGAACGAGCAGTGACAATCTCGGGAGCGCCTGAAGCCATCATCCAGTGTGTCAAGCAGATCTGTGTGGTCATGCTGGAGGTAGAGTATGGAAGGATGGATGGAGGGGTCTAATTCAGCATCACCGTGCCACGTGCATGTGGAAAAACTAATTGGTCCAGCCATTAGGAGGCATTTAGAATACACCAAGAGGCTATACGTGACATCTCAGGGAGGAATTAACATCTTTGTCAGTCTTTGTTTATGACCGCATCAATGACACAGCCTATCCGAGTCCTCCTGATCTGATAACAATGAAATACCTGTATGGTAAACAGTGATTGCTGTATGGTAAAATGTGATTGCTGAATGGTAAAATGTGATTGCTGAATGGTAATTTGTGATTCCAGTTGTCAACGTGCCCTATAGACACCTGAGCACTTGTTATCCCAGCATGTATAAAGGATGATAAAGGACACCTGTAATTTAGTGAGCCCAGCTGTTTTCTCCCAAGGCACTGCCCCTAAGTCTATACAAAAACACGTCCTGTCTTCTCTTTCCCTCCCTTTTTGTTCTCTCTCTTCTTCTGTCCATCTCTCCTCCTCGCTGTTCTAACACTCTCTACCCCTCTTCCCCTCCCTTTCCTCCCTTCTCTCAGTCCCCACCGAAAGGTGCCACTATCCCCTACCGCCCCAAGCCTGCCTCCACCCCCGTCATTTTTTCAGGTGGCCAGGTAAGAGCCGACCCGCTGGGGGCCTCCACCGCCAACCTCAGCCTCTTACTGCAGCACCAGCCACTGCCTGTTAGTTTCACTTCCAGGTTTTATCACACACCTCCTCACCGCCATCACCACCACTAGCATGACCCCACCGCCATCACCAATTCCACCAGCAGAACTGGGCAAATTTCAGCGCCAGTCAACGCAGGATTTGATCCAAAACGCGGAGTTCGGACGGGAGGGTGTTGGGTTCTGTTTTTCTTCCCCGACTCGAATTGAATGACGGACTGCGGTTCCTGTGCTGGCTGGTGCTGGAATCCGGCCCAATGCTGATTGCCATTACCACTCTGTGAACCCTGATGAGCACATGTCAATTAGGTCCAATCACGTTCTCCTGACAAGCGGGTCCTTAGAATCCTTCCACCAATCACATCGCTCCTCAAACCTTACCGTAGCTACTCCCATCTGGCTGTCTGCTAGTGGAATGTACCTGGACCTGATTGATGCGAGGCCTGAAAAACTAAAAAGGGAGTCTGGAGGGTACTTATTATTGTAAACAGAATGCTAAAATGACTTTTAAGCATACCAGGTTTTTTTAATACAGCCCATCTACTAAAGCCTCAGTAACTTACCTTTAGTATACAAGCTTGAACTTGCTTTTCCAACTCCCTCCAAACAGATATAATATCCCTGTCACCAATTCTTTATGCCTGATCATCGCAAGTATTGTTTAAATCTCACACGGTGACTTGCAAGCTTTTCAGTTTTATTTTCAATATTCGAATCAATACAAGGGATATGTTGTCTGCATTGTTTTTCAAAGTTGCTCATATGTTTTGACTTGCATCGTATGTTTAATTTTGACAAGAAGAGATTATTTGGAGAGTAATGAATATGGGAACATAGCTGAAAAACATGGCATCATGGATATAGACTACTAGCGCGCCTAGTGGAGGTACAGTGTAGGTACATGGGTAAGTCTCAATTCCAAACTTCTCACATCCTCTCTCCCAGGTCGTGCCCCTCTGACGATCTCCTCCAATGGGATTTAAGTAGCCAAAGAGAGGGGATGCGAAGAGTATGAAATGTAGATCTTCCCATGGACTGAGACACTTCCATCAGCGTATCCTAATAGTCTTGTATATTTTTCTCCTTTCCATCCAGGCTTACACCATTCAGGGACAATACGCCATCCCACACCCAGATGTGAGTTCCAATCCTGTGGCGCAGTCTTTCTTTCTTCTGCCTCCACACTCAATTCTCTCGATGTCCTATCCTATTAATATTAACCCATAATATTAATACTACCATTTCTGAAATGTAATTTCTGTCTCTTTCAATTCTGAAATTACTCACAACCTCTGTTGTCTGTTTGGAGCCAAACTTCATGGGACTTGGCCTGTAGGAAAACAGAACAGAACAAAAAAACAGAAAACCTTTATTCTAGTTGTTATTATCTTCATATTTTTTCTTGTCCGCCACTCGGAATAATGAGGGGACCGTTTTAGCAATCAAGACAAATGAAAATTAAATCATATTAATGCAATATTTCTTCAGGAAGAGGAGGTCCATTCGAAGGAATAACTCAACCTAGTCCAATAGAGATGGTATGTTTTATAAAGCCTCACTTGCTCCAAGTGTTGCCGACACTAATCCATTAAGGAAAGAGTACATTAGCATAGCTCATCCCAAACACACAGAGACCCATTCTCCATTGACTCAGGCCAAGTCCTCTATGAGTTTAATTTCTTCTCTTTCTCGGGCCACTCGGCGCTCTCTCTCTCTCCTCCTCCACCACCTATGTGTCTCTGCTTCTCCTGAAATCCTCTCTCTCTTCTCGTAGCGTTTCTTGTTGACAGACCTGACCTGTGCGTCTGTGTGCGTGTGTGTGCGTGTTTTAACGATGACCTCATAGCTCTGCTGTCCCTCCTACCCCCCTCAGCAGTTGACCAAGCTCCACCAGTTGGCTATGCAGCAAACCCCCTTTACCCCCCTTGGACAGACCACCCCTGCCTTCCCCGGTACGTACCCACCTACACGAGAACCACCCTTTACCAAATATCCTTCTCTTTTTTACCTGTAGAGACACACACACGTCCTCCTCTCTATCTCTTTCTCTTCCTCTATCTCTCTGGTCTTTCTCTTCCTGTCCTTCTTCGTGCCGTGCTTCCAATGACATGGCCACCTGGTGGTTGCTGTTGTTGACGTTGAGGTTTTATTTGTCTTTTTTTTAAATCAAGTTTTTTTTTTTATTTTATTCTTTTTTTTTATTCGCCTTTTCAAAGATTTTGGTCCCTCCGAGTTAGTTTTATCTGGGCCGGTGATTAAAAGCTCTGCAGGTTTGAGAACGAACCCCTTTTCAACAGATTGAAGTTGAGGCCATCGCCTGCTGTCTCAAGACCTGTACAGAACTCTTACCGGGGTTCAGAGTGTAGGTCCCCAGAGCTAACTGTCACTCAGCGGACCGCGGTCTCCCATGCAAACTCTATTTTATGCCGTGTTCCCCTTTTTGTCTGTCTAACCCGTACAGCAGGTCTGGATGCCAGTAACCAGGCCAGTACTCATGAACTCACCATTCCCAATGATGTGAGTATGGGGACAATTGATTTTTTTCAGATGGTTTTTGTCATCTAAAGCCAGTTGAATGGATATAAATATTATTAATTCAACATAAAAACAAATACATAATATGGGTCAAAAAAGTCTAAAAAAAAAAAAAAAAGTTGAAAAGTGAAGAGAAAATAAAAATGCCACTGTGTGTATGACATTTTGTATGGGTGTGTATTCAACCTGTTCAGACTTCACTATTCCCCTGTTTTAAGTCTTCCGCCTCTTCTTCCCAGCTAATAGGCTGCATAATCGGGCGCCAGGGCACCAAAATCAACGAGATCCGTCAGATGTCTGGGGCGCAGATCAAAATTGCTAACGCCATGGAAGGGTCATCGGAGCGCCAGATCACCATCACAGGAACCCCCGCCAACATCAGCCTGGCCCAGTACCTCATCAACGCAAGGTCAGAGTTCGGAAAGAAACACACATCAATTAGGAATATGAAGGGGTTAATAACTCACCTATTGTCAGTACTGTAATATTTGAGAAAAAATGTGGTTTACCACCCAAGTACACCACTGGTTTACCACCCAACTAGATCACTGGTTTACCACCCAACTACACCACTGGTTTACCACCAAAGTACACCACTGGTTTACCACCAAAGTACACCACTGGTTTACCACCCAACTATACCACTGGTTTCCCACCCCACTACACCACTGGTTTACCGCCCAATTACATCACTGGTTTACCCCCTAACTACACCACTGGTTAACCAACCAACTGCACCACTGGTTAACCAACCAACTACACCACTAGTTTACCACCCAAATACACCACCGGTTCACCACCCAAATACACCACTCGTTTAACCACCCAACTACACCACTGGTTTACCCCCCAATTACAACACTGGTTTACCCCATAACTATACCACTGGTTTACTCCCTAAATGACTTTTTTACCCTTCTTCTTTTCCTCTTTGATGCAATAACATGACCCTCTTCTGGTGATTTATTTTACATGAACTAATATCCCATGGTGCCCTTTGGCAGGTTCAGAGATGTGGCGGCCATGTGGAATGACCCATCCTCCATGACCACATCCTGAGGACCCAGCCTGGCCAGCCTCCACCATGCGCTGCACCCTTTGCTCCCTGACCCTTTAGTAGAGGCCTGATGACCTATACTAAACCTCTGATGATGATGCCCTCTGGATGACTGGATCTGGCTCTGAAAAAACTCCCTTGACCCTCCAAGCT
>JACXGI010003899.1:16278-51315 GCA_016801175.1 Esox masquinongy
TCTCTCTCTCTCTCTCTCTCTCTCTCTCTCTCTCTCTCTCTCTCTCTCTCTCTCTCTCTCTCTCTGTGTTAGTGTTACAACATAGGATTTTAATATCAGTTTGAAAAAAAGTACAAAAAATGTAAAAGTGTTAAAATATAGAAAAAAATTGCTACTATTGCATTTTCTAGCTGCTCTGTGATGCTATCGGCACATTGTGGTGGGATGTAGCCCAATTATTACTTTATTATGCTATTTTCAAAATAAGTATTTTTAACAAAATGAAACGATTCTATTTTTACCCTTATTCGGATCCGAAAATTATCTACTTACTAATCCGATCTCTACCCATAACTCTTTGCTGCATCACATGACCCTTTTGAGCCAATGGTATCACTCCTAGAGCCCTCCTTTCTATGTTAATTTCCTATATTTTATATTATGACTTTTACTGCATGTGTTCAATAATGTATTGTATGTATTTGAGTATTCCAGTTCAGTGTAAGTGTTCCTACATATGGTGTGGGTATGTTAGAGCTCCAAACCTTTTCCGCAAGTATTTTCATTAGCATTTTTTGCCATTCACGTTTAGTCCTACAACTATCCCAAATGAATAACTCTCCCACACAACCTCCAAGAACCCTATTATTAATACTTTAGAAGCACGATAGGAAATTACTAAGAAAAAAAATAATCAGTGGCTAAAAACTGTATCCTAACTGACTGAAAACTAAAATGATTGTTTACTCGATTTTTTAGCGAAGACTATTGTGGGAGACCACATAGTTAGCTATGCTATGCTAATGCAATAGACAATTCAACTTCATTGTACTCTGGACTGCCTCTAGTGTGTGAGGAATTTGTTGGACTTAAGACTATTGCTGTGTCCAAATTATCTTGGATGGCTTTCTTTCCTCGTCTCCTTTACTTCATGTCTTTGAGAGATTGAAAAAGTTCTAACGTACCACCCTTTATTAAGGCAAGGAAACAGTGAGAGAGCTGTTGAAGGAAAGGAGACCCGGGGAAGAAGCTGTCTGAAATAGTTGAGACGTGGCCGTAGGTGTTTGGACGGAGCCAAATATATTTGGGCCATGGAATGTTCTGGGGTTCATGGCGGGAACCCATGGGGCCTGGGCGGACATGACTACTCCCATGCCGCCCCTTTTGCGATTGTTCATCCATCATTTTATTTTAATTATAACATTGTTTATTGTTTAATGCTATAGGTTTTGAATGTCTTATGCTTTTATGACAGCGTCAGCAGATTAGATGACAAGTCATTTTGCTCATTTTAAGTATTTTTTTTAAACAGTTGCAATTGTATTTATGGTTTCTTGGTGCATTCTAACTCTTGGTTGATCATGTTAAGCTGTATTTGTTTATTCTGTACTGTATTTGATTTCAGGGTGGGTAGGTTTGGGCTATATTTGCTTTGATTGAAAATGTAAGATTCCCTTCACAACAATTCTCAAGTTTATTCTAAGTATAGGCGGTTGTGACATGTCATGTTTGCAAGCTTCAGCTGAGGTTATATTCAGCATTGATGCAGATGAACAGCCGTTGAATGTCATCCTCTCAACATAGATCATTCACTCACTGTCAAACTGGTATCAAATACAATAAATAGCATCTTTGTATGCATTTTCATTCTGTAAAATTTATTTGTTTCATGTAGCCTAACTCCAAGTTTTGGATTCAATATGCTGAGCCTGACTTTGGGTCTAATTTAAACCGCTTTGATCATATAAACGTGATATGTCAATGGACCAAATGTTGTACTGAAGTACAGAAAGATGCATAGTGGATTATTATTCTGCAATAATGATACAATTTTGATGTTAAACTAAAGTTGTAGTGCTAGCCTTGATATTATGGGTTTGTGTTATTTGTTTAATTTAAAAAAAACTTGTCATAGCTTGTAATTCAATGGAATGTTTGTCATTTAAACAATATTAAATTCATGTTTTTTTTGGCAAGCTCGCTTTTTAGAACTGTTCAGCTTTTCATCATGTATTGCATTCAGAATAGGCAGGAATATTGAATTGTTGAAATAGTGATGTCAGTGTGATTTCAATAACTTCAATATCCATATGTTGTGACAGTGTATTGAACTGTATTTCCACCTGTGTATATGCCTCAGTATACACACCCACTGAAACAGACTCAAATGCAGCTAATGCAATAATAGGGGTATGATGTGCAATTATTTATTTACATTTTTTCTTGTGCATATAATATACAGAAAGTATGTTACATATTTAAAATTAATTTTTGCTTTTCGATTTAGTTTCTTTCTGGGCTGTGGCAGCAACAAAATGGAAGAAATACCTTTGTTTTTTCTCTTCTATTTTGCTCCTGTATATTTTGCTTGTTTGGAAAATGTAACAGAGCTTGTTATATATTTTCAGCTTGATTATTTGCCATGTGCAGATATATATTAGTTTGAAGTAATTTAATTACTTAGGTTACTTTTGAAATTGTTTGTAAGTATGAAAATAAATAAAGATTTTTTTCTTCCTGTGAACCTGAGGTAGCTTTGTATCATTTTGATCTGGAATTAGATCAAATGTGACAGGTTATTTCTATGTAGACAATTAAAATGTCCCTGTTGATGACAAGAAAAACGTATTTTGCTGTAAGTTTTGGGGCGTCTCATTTTGTAGTTTGTCATGTTGCACATTATTTAATGACTAGGATACACCACTAGAGGTCCCAATGATGCAGGGAAAACATGCAAATGCCAGACTGAACATTAAACATCAAATTATGACAGAGGTTAGGTATAACCATCACTGAAATATTCTGAAATATAAAACCTAGAAGCAAAATGTGATAATGGTTCTTTTGTTTTTTCACATTCATTCATCCCATAAGGGATTTTGGATTCACTTATAATAAGGTCTTTTGCTTCGTTTAGGGTTGGAGTTTTGATAACAGTGTAAAACTTGTCAGGACATGGTCTCCTGGACATGAATTGTTTCACATGTACTTATTTGGTCTTTACTTGCTGTCTTCACTCCTGGACTCAGTTCCATCATACTCACCTGTGTTTCCACTCACCTGTGTCCTGTTTCCTCGTTTACCTGTGTATTAAGTTCTGTCCTTTCCTCCCAGTCCTGGTCGGATATTTTTTTGTCATTAGAAACTGTTCGGGTGTATGCTTTTGTTGTACGCGTTTAGTCGTTACCTCTGTGTGAGGATTGCTCTACAATGCTGTTGCTTGTACGTACTACGTTCATGTGAGTAAAGATCCTGTATTTGAACTCCAGTCCTGCCTGAGCCTTTTTGCTACCCCGTACCACACGTGACAGTTTCTCAACATATTTGCGTCAATTCACTGTACGAAAAAGTATTGACTACAGTAAATATAGGCAAAGATATTGGTAAAAATCACCTTGTCCTATATACACAGTTATCAAAACACTGAGGTGGTGTAAGCCTACATGAAACACAGACCTTATTTGAAGTAGATCTAAAAATCCCCAGCAGAAGAAATGAATGGTGTAGAGCGCAAAAAGATACTTGAAGAACGCAGAGAGACACTTTTCAAGTTTTGACACTAGGTTTTCTGGGGATTATGACTCACTATTTCACTCAAGTAGAACAACATTACATCAAGTCATTCATTTCAGAGAAAATAAAAAAGCTATGGAATCAAGACCGACTTGGTCCCTCTCCTCAGTGTTTCTGAGGCCAAACATATTTAGTGCAATACAAAGATACAGTCCATTATTAAGTGCAGAGGACAGGCCATCATTTTGGAATTTTATTGGGTTTAAGTTTCAAGCTAGTTGTTTCAGTAATACGGGTATTTTTGTATGTCTATCAGCTTAATTGCTGTGAGAGATGAGGGTAATGTAAAAAGATCCCATTGCACCAGAGGTTGAGGGCTAGTGGACAGGCGCCCAGAGAGAATAACATGGTTAGCATGTGATCTCTTTCTCACTATCACAGCAACTCACCTCATACCCTGGTTCATTGGCAAACCATGCATGGTGACAAGGCCTCCTGAATGACCAGTGTTACATTTTTGGGTCTTCGACTTCCATTGGCAGGGTAATGTAACGTTTTGACCGGTGCAGGCTCTACCCTTTTGGGGACCCTAAGCAAAATTTGATTCAGCAGTTGGGGCCCCCCTAGTGGTCTGGGGCCCTAAGCGGTTGCTTATGTCACTTATGCCTTGAACCGGCCTTGGTTTTGACTGTACACAATCTAATACCGTGTATTATCATCCGGGGGGGTTGGGACATTGATCTTTACACAAAAGCAGGAGAAACGTTTTTGCTACACAGGAACACTCGGCTGGCCTCCCACAGTCAGAGTCAAGGACAGCCTCTCGACGCTGGGTGTTCTCTGCCGTGAGTCCGACTCTGGCATCCATCCGTGGCATCAAGGCACGGAAATGAATGTAGTCTATGGAACGGATCTGGCACAAAGTCCTCGGGTGTATCTTTACCATGTTCTATTCCCATCATGATAACAGCAGAAATCCTCACCCACAGCGCGATGACTTGTGGTGTGGATTGGATTTTGGCCAAGTGAGGAAAGGTGAGTGCTGCATACACGGTGTTTTTAACCCAGACAAATTATGACATATTCAGGGAAGCACATCCGGCCACAGTTTGGTGGGTCCGGGGGTCTCACTGGAGCTAAATCCACTTTCAAGTCTTTGTCAATTGAATCACGCATTGTCCAGTCAGCACCAACCTATCCCCCATGCTACACAAGGCTTTTATCTAAGCCCTCATCTCTGCTTCCCATATATCCACTTTTTTAAATTACTCTCACTTGGCTCTCACTCTGTCTTATTTATCCCTCTCGCTGTCCCCTATGTTTCTCTTATTTATTTCTCTCTCTGTCCTTCACGTTCCGCTCTCCTTTAATTCTCACTCTATTTTCTCAGTCTACTATATTCTTAGTCAGCTATGGCTCATTGACCTACTACTGTACATTGATTCACTCTATCACATCTCATTATCTCCATCACTCTTTCTGATGCCTGGAAGACTACTTATTATTTGAGCGCCATCTTGTAATTAAATTGTAATCAATTATTGCCTTTTACAAAGTGAAGTAAATGAATATGCATACAATTCAACTCTCAGACCAGTTGTTGTTAGTTAACTCATTAATTAATAACTCCTGCTTACACATTTGTCCTTCGATCTTCATGGGGATTCCTTTTTGGTTTTGTTCATAAACTTTTATGGTATTCCTGTACTAGGTCTTTCTCTCTCTCTCTCCTCTCTTTCTCCCTATCTCTTTCTCTGTAATCCATAGCTCATCCCCACCCACTCTTTCTCTCTCATTATACTCTCATCTCTCTATCTCTCTTTCAATCTCTCCTTTCTCTCTTGTCAGAGGACTACTAGAGGAGAAAGACCAATACCTCAATAGAAACCACAATTGATCTTCTTAAGTGTGTGTGTGCATGTGTGTGTAAGTGTGTACATTATTCTTACCACTGGCTGCATTTTAATAAGGTGACTTATACATATTGCAATAGAGATCTAGCATTTGCAAAATTACACTTGTTGGTCAGATGGTGCTATAACAAATGATTGAAAATGTTTTTTTTTGATTTTGCGTGGTCATGCCCAACACCCTGTTTAACCTAAAGTCAGGAAATCTGGTACATTCACTGCCCTTACTGGCTGCTTTGGTGAAGAGCAGCAAAAATGGCTATGAAAATGTCTTTGTTGTTCATCAGCTTGATCTAATAGTAAACATATGAGACATCTTTATTTGAGGTAAAAATTCAAAGAGAAATGTCTCCGTTTAATCTTGGATGTGTAAAACAACAATTAGACATTTTCTCCTATCAACAAGATATTTGGAAATGTTGCCAAAATAAATCCTCTCTTATCAAGACATAAATGTCAGCGCGTGGAGTTTGCTAAACAACAACTTTAAGTGTAACCAGGTTCTATGGTCAGATAAGACAAAAAACAGAGATGGGTTTGGCATAGAAAACAGAGCGCCGTCATAATGTAGGACTGTTTTGCTTCCAAAGTCCCCATGAAACCATGTTATGATACATGGCATCAGGGACTTAGTCAAGTACCAAGAGACTGTACCAAACTCTACCTGTGTCTGGAAGGAGATTAAAACTGGGTAGTCATTGGGTGTTCCAGCAGGCCAATGATCAGCAGGCCAATGATTTTTCAACAATTTTACCTCAACTAATGGTTAGCTCTAGCACAAATGCTCAGGGACATCAGTCTAGCTAAACCATGTGATATCTCAGACATCAGTGGCACGATTTTGACAAAACTAAACTGATCTCTGCATCATTATATAGAGATCAATAATATCAACAATAACTGCACTGATTGGCTAAGGAGGAAGGTGTATCGATCATAAGAGATGACATGTTTACTGTTGCCTTGTTACTGCTGGTGCCAGCCAGTTTACTGCAGTGGGACATGTAGGAGCCAATCTTGTCAAAAGACCGTCCACTTGAAATCTTCCAGCTAAAAAGTCCCGTCTGGCAGACCAATAATTGGTTTGAAAGAGGAATAAGAGAGACCCCTGATTCTACCCACTCAAACAATCTGCTGCACACCTGATCCTCGTTTTCATTGAGAGTGCCCTCGCTGGGGAGATGTCTGAGACAGGGTGAGGTCAATTTTAGACAAGGTAAGCTCACTTTTTCAGAACAGTGTGTTCTTGCAAGAGTGTCGCAATTGAATGAGATGACCTTGTGACCTCAGTGCAGCTTTAAAGTCACCTTCACTCTGACAGCGACTTACTCCTTTCAGAGCTTACCAGACACATGGTTGGACACGGCTTTGAGACTGATACTCCTGCAACTAAATGTGAGAGTAAAATGATGGGTACATTCTTGCAACGTCAACCAAATGTTTAATGCCAACATTGTATAATTACCAGGACAACAGGAAATGTTTTGGGTCGCTGCAGCCTAACAAATATTCTGGGAACTTTGCCAGAGCATATTTTGATTTGCATTGGGTAGGAAGTAGACAGATGCAGATGTTGTAATGTAGACGATCATAATTGCGGGAGACCAGAAATTATATGATGTATACTGTTGGTATGCTGAGATTGTTTCGATATGGTTATGTTTTTCATTGGGTTGTGAAAGAATGAGACTGTTATTATTCTGTTCTCCCAAGGTGAAGTACGAAGCAATTTATTTACAGGCTACAATCTGTGGTGGTCCCACAAAATCTGTCAAGTAGAATATAATTAGAACTTTAAATAGAATACATATACTATATTTTTACATCTACATCTTTTGTATGTATAACAAAAGAGAGGCTTAAGGATAAATATTTAAAGCCAAAAGAAACCAGATGACTTTGATAGAGAAGATAGTTATGGTTGACTGCACTTCACATTAATGTGTCTGGAAAATCCATTTGCAAAGCGAGCCAATTTGATGAATATTGAATATGATGATATCTCATGAACAGACCTTGCTGGTGTTTTTCTTTCTGCAACCGCTTTTGTCGACAACCAGTCAATGAAGCTTCATCAAGAGAGGAAACAAGGGCCCTCATACACAGAAGACAGACTCACCACAGTCATGCTTCAATTGGAGAACCCAGTGAGACAAAGGCAGCAAAGTCCCACTGTTCAACTGACTTCTATAATTACTTTAACGAAGAGTGAATGTAAGGAAGAATACAGTAATCGCAGGTGTAATGAAAAGGAAATCAGTTGCCCTAAATGAAAATTAGACTCTGAATTGTTCGCGCTAAATAACCAGAGTCCCTCCACTGGGCCAAACTCTGTTGACACCGGCAACCACTACGTCAGCCAGAGGCTCTCCACTTGTCAGATAGCAGCTTGATCGAAATGAAGCCTCAGCTTCCTATGGCCATTGTGGAGGGAGAGAGAAAAGAATGATGGCTAATCAGAATTGAATGCAATCAGAGGGCTGGCACTCACTTTACTGTCTAGTTCTTCCCTCACTGCCTCTGTCCTGTTCTCGACACCTCATGGCTTTGAGGTAATATGTTCCATCATGTAAGAGAAGTTGAGGCGTGAAGCTCTTGTAGGGAACGTTCCAATTTGATTCCCTAGTCACCACTGCTTGATGTAATATGAGTAAGAAAAATGTAACAAGTGGAGAGGTTTAAATCTAATCTAATTTTGCAATCCTCTTAAAAATATTTTATTTCAGGAGTTATCATTAATGTGTATTTCCATAACCTCAGTGGCAATGTTTTTGACACATATTGGTTGTGCATATTAATGAGGACAAAGTGCACACCTGCTGTGGAATAATTGTCTGAAGAGGCAAGGAAGCTAAAAACTAGTTCATATTTTCCAGTAGTTATTTTTAATTTTTGGGTTCATAACTTGGTGGGTGATCAACTGACATATCATATGATCATAACTAAGACTTGATGTCATGTTAACAAGCACTTTAAAGACAGCTGAAGGTTCCTTTATTCTCCTTTTGAATTGTACCAGATCATTCCAATGCATAGGGACAAGTCACTGAAATGTCCAAAAAGATCATACTTGGAACTTTTCCCAGCACAGGGCAATATATCACAATGATGATACTAAAATTTAAAGAATGACAAATAATTAACTTAAAGGAAAACTCTTGATCTAGTCTTCTTACATCTTAAAGTTCAATCCATGTATTTGGACATTGACACAAGTTTGTTGTTTTGGGTCACCAGCACAATGGATTTGAAATGAAATAATGACTAAGAGGGAGACTTGCATCTTTTATTTGAGGGAATTTACATCCATGAATAGTGAACCATGTAGGAATTACAGCCATATTTATACATATTGCCCACATTTAAGGTGACGCAAAATAATTGGGCAAAATAACAATCTGAAATAAAGACGTCATACACTCACTGGCCGCTTTGGATTAGATACACCTGCTTGTTAACACAAACACCCAAACAGCAAAGCATGTGTCTGCAACTGAATATATAAAGCATGCAGGCATGATCAAGAGGTTTAGTTGTTGTTTGATCAAACATTAGAATGGGGAAGACATGTGATCTAACTGACTTTGACCGTGGTAGTTCGATCACCTCAGAAACAGCTGACCGGGACATTTTCACACACTCTCTTAATTTTACACAGAATGGTGCGATACACAAAAAACACCCAGTGAGCTGCAGTTCTGTTGGGGCACACAGCTTGTTAAGGAGAGTGGTCAGAGTCATTCTACCCGACAGAAAGGCCACAAATACTGAAATAACTTCTGGATGCACTGTATTATGTTGATTTATTTCCTCTGCTATCAGCACAATCCAAATGGTAAACTTTAAAACAAAAACAAATATATATATATATATATTGAGTACACAAATTATTTAAGTCCACCTTGACTAGTTGAAATGATGATGAAACTGAGCTATCTTAATTGGAGCAAAGTCTCCTTTCCCTATATGCAAAACAGTTAGGGTTAGGGTTAAAGACCCTATAAGCATCAGGATATGGCATCAAGTTTTGATCCACTTACTACAAAAATGACTGTTTTTTGTGGATTTAGACGTAGACAAGGATGCTTGAGGCAGTCTATATTGCACACATGACTGTGTGGTTGGTTGTTCAGGTTATTTTGCAGTATGAACATGTTAATGATAATGAACCCACATAGAACTCCTTGGGTAAAGTTACTTTGTTTTACAATAGCTGGACAATAGTACCAGCAGCTCATTGGTTGAGAGCAAGAGCAGATGTTAAAGATCCCAGCAATGTAGTTTGAAGTCAGCAGGGCAGAAGTGTCACATTGTTCTGCTGTGATGGTCCAAAACCATGTTTGGCAAATGCATATATGAATATAATAATAAACTGTGTATGAATATTAATGTATAGGGATAGGACGGTTTGTTTATCTCATGGCTCGGTTCGTTTCACGGTTCAGAGCTTACTGTACGGTTCAGCACAGTTCAGTTTAAAAAAAGTTAATAAGTTTATAACAACAACAGAGTATGACTCTGCAAAAGGATTTGTTTAATTCAACCAATTCATGAAAATCCTTAACATTGTTTTACTGAAAACAATTGCTTTCAGTAAAACACTGAAAAAAAAAGCATCACACTGCCTCCGCTGGCTTGCCTCCTTCCCATAGTGCATCCTGGTGCCATGCGTTCTCCAGGTAAACGACACACGCACCCGGCCATCCACGTGATGTAAAACGTGATTCGTCAGACCAGGCCACCTTCTTCCATTGCTTCGTGGTCCAGTTATGATGCTCACATGCCCATTGTAGGCGCTTTCGGCAGTGGACAGGGGTCAGCATGGGCACCCTGACTGGTCTGCGGCTACACAGCCCCATATGCAACAAACTGCAATGCGCTGTTTGTTCTGACACCTTTCTATCAGTACCAGCATGAACTTTTTCAGTAATTTGAGATACAGCAACTTGTCTGTTGGAACGGACCACACGGGCCAGCCTTCGCTCTCCAAGTGCACCAATTTGTCGTGGCCGCCCATGACCCTGTCGCCGGTTTACCGCTTTTCCTTCCTTGGACCACTTTTGATAGGTACTGACCACTGCAGACTGGGAACACCTCACAGAGGCTGCAGTTATGGAAATGCTCTGATCCAGTCATCTAGCCATCACAATTTGGCCCTTGTCAAAGTCGCTGAGATTTTTCCTGCTCCTAACACATCAACCTTGAGGACAGAGTGTTCACTTGCTGCCTAACATATCGCCACCTAATAACAGGTGCCATGATAGCAAAATGATCAGTGTTACCCACTTCACCTTTCAGTGGTCATAATGTTATGGCTGGTCGGTGTAGATGACATGGATAATACTATTTAACTTCTGTAATTGAGAAACAAGCGTTCAGTCCATGACCATAACATATTTTAGATTGATCCTGTGTCTCGCATCTCCAGCTAATTCAAAAATAACTTGGTTTAAATTTCTTCTGGAGTCCAGTGCCAACTGTGAATAATGTCCACGTGTGACCCTGTTACCCATTTCTTTAGATAAGTTGTGGTTAATTTTTGAGACATAAGGACCATTGATCGGTGGAGATGTCAGAACGTAGATCAGCATCCTAGTTTTGTTTTCATTTTGGCCAAAGTGTCAACCATTTCATGTACTAGGCAGCAATATACAGTATATAGGGGGATAAGCCTTTTCACACCCTTTCAACTGAGTTAGTAACTAGTCGAAGGATGTCATGGGTTTTTAATCAAACAGATCTGCAATTGTATTTCCAATACTATCTTGGTCAAATCATAAGATACAGACAATTCCAGACTACCTTCAAAACCCCAATCAATTGTTTAGCCTTCAATTGCAATTGTTTTGCCAGATTGGTGCAGACAGAACTATTTTCATCCAATTTTCCCTATTTTAAATACATTCATCAGAGCCTCAAGGGACAAGATATTGTTGGGTGATGTTTTAGTGTAGAGGTTAGGGATCAGATTAACCTGCACTGCTCCTTCCCCCATCACTTTATGGATTGTTTATTCATTCATGTGTTATATAAGTTATTTTTAACAGATGCAAATATTTTCACGTTTTCTGTTATTATCTCAGTTAAAAGTTGATTTACTACATTACTATTTAAAATCTCTAAAATGCTATTTATAGAACAGAAAAAACAAGCCAAAATGACTATCATTGTATGAAAACGTAAGGTTCACAATGACACGTAATGACAGCGACTGTACACTCAGTTGTCATGATGATTTGAATAAAATCAATACCTTGGATATTTCTCAAATAGCATAATTTTGTTCTTATGCATTACTAATCACTCTGCACAGACTAACGTCAATTGGGCCACTGAGGTAAGATCAACAGCCACAGATGGAAACAAAAACATAGCATTAAACACTATGTTTTGTTAGCCGTTTTCTATGCACTTTTAAGATATCAGATTTGGGTGATAAGAATGGGGAAGATGTATACAGTGAAATAATGTGCTATTTGTTTCAGTGTTTCTGCTCGTTTTATTCGACAGCGGTTAGCTGTATATTCAAGATTCGGACTTTGATCGTGAATACCTCATCATCGAAACCTGCCAGAAAAACATTACATTTTAAGTCTCACGATTGCGAACAAGCTACACTCCTTGTTTTCCCCATACCGGTTTCATAGTTACTTTCAGAGTCGAAAAAATGGTAAAACACTGCTTTACTACGCCGCGAGGATTAAGGCACCGTCTTAAAAGTGCACCTTTATCTGGTCATGTCTATGAAAAACGTCAATTGCTAATATAAATATCAATGGCGAGGACCCAATTAAAATCTCATCCACATAATCAACTGATATAAAACCAGGGACAACTGCCCTAGCATCAAAAAGCCTTTAGTTATACAATTTTTTAGTTTCAGTAGGAAATTATTAATCGTTTTCAAAGCTTTTTTCCATCAAAAAATCTCTAGCTCAGACACAATAAATCTGTTCTCAAAATATCCAACTGATATAGCTTCAGGGACAAATGCCCTAACATCAACATCCTTTAGGTTTACTACATTCTCAGTACCAGGGCTCTATTTTCCAAATAGGTTTTCAGTCTATAAAAGATTATAAAATGAGAGCATAAAAGCCATGCTTTAAGATAACAGAACAAACCTTTACAATGGCTCTCATTATTAGTGTCTTACTCCCAGGACATCGCCCAAAGAGTCCAGCTGAGATACAGGTCCTAAAGTGTAGAAATCTTTACTGATGTCTGGAACAATAATTAAACTCTACATGCTATAAAGAGCAAGCTCCCACTGACTGTAATATAATTACATTAGCCATAAATCTGTCCACACCCTCAAAGTAAGAAAAGGTTTAATTCATTCCAACTCACTTAAGAATTCTGATATAGTCCCAAAGCCCTGTAATGGAATATGAGTATGCCAATCAAGCACAAATTGCAGAATCAATTGACATTTTAGATTATTGGATATTTTGCCTTGTATATTTAGGGGGAACATTTCACATGATTCTTTTTTGCCTACATCCCAATGCTGACATTTCTCACTGGTATAATGGGAGCTTCTAAATCCACCATGTCCTTCATCACCTTCACCAACACTGGGGTTGAATTAAATTGAATGATTAAATAGAACCTCATGATCACATGATCATATTTGCCATGACCAAGCAGAATGGTGGCAGTGGCCTGGCCTCTGTGAGTGAGAGACAGAACCATCTAAGGGGGAGTGCATTATAAGATGCACAGTCATCGTGAATGTGACACCTTTGGATTGGAAGCCTTTCATCTGGGATATAAGAGAGGATAACTGAAGGCACCGGGCACTAACAATCAGGGAATTCAGGCAAGGAGAGTAAGGCGTGTGGGAAAGCTGTAATCTGTGGTCGCAACCACAGTGTATTAGCACAGAGGCTATTAGAAGAGTTCAACAGCAGAAGTTGAGATTGTTCTGAGGGCAGCTCTGAAAATATGAGCGAGATTTAGGCTCCCCAACTTATGGCAAAAAGGTGGATAGATATTTTAGACATCTCTGAAAAAGAAAAACTCCACTGTCTGGAATATGGTCTGAGTTTTACGGTGATCTGTATGTAAGCAGTAAGAACATCAGAAAACTGACATGATCAAACATGTATTTTAGGTTTGTTTATCTTGGCTGAGTGAGTGTCCATCATTATTTGCAACCACGAACTACAGTGTAGATCTGATTTTGACATTTTTAATGAAACCTAATTACTTGATGGATTTAACTGAATGGACCCAATTGTGTCAGAGAATAATATAATCTTAGTGCTCGACATCAATCACACAAGACTTACAATCTCTTCAGGAGAAGACCATGACTAATTAGTTTAAGTAAACCCATCAATATTTAACAGAGTATGTACCTGACACCTCTCTGGTAGGCCCACTGTGTAAGCCCATACATAGTAAATTCACATAGAAAATCACCACTTTAATCGAATGTTTTCCAAATTGAATGCATTTCAGGTGTAGCCTACTGAATAAATATGGACAATTAGCTTTCTTACTGTGTAAAAAGAACGAGCAAAAACACATCGACTAAATAGAAAATGACATTGGTAATAATTATATAATTTCAATTGGGAATCTCTACCCAATTATATTGCAAACATACAGCAATAGCTTTACAATAAACCGGTAAAGGTTCCGCAATAAACTCACGGAAAAAGCTAAATGGTGGTACATAATCCGTTAAAACCGCGCGCGCAAAAAAACAAGGCGTTTAGATGGCACAGCAGCACACCCAGTGCAGTGAAGAAGCAACGGAGTACGGACTGTCCGAAAACTTGCAGCAGCTTGTATTTCGTGTGACAGCAACAAGTGAAAGCAGTGTGTTCGCGAGAATACACTCTTCGGATTTTCAGTCACTCGCTAAATACGTAGGCAGAATGCGTTTCGTCGGTTGGTTTGCGTTTTACTTTGCGTCAGTAATAGCCTAAGTACCATGCATCCATAGATGGAACATACCCTTTATTCTGAAAACAGTTTGAGATGAAAAGACAAGGTAAGTCTTGATGTACAGTGTTGATTTGTGGAATGTTATTTGTAATTGACCTTTGATTTTTTAGCCCAAGCATAGCTGGATGAGAAATTGATGTATTTTTGTCACCATTGTCTTATTAAATGTCTAACTTTGAAGGCGTTATTAATTGAAAATTTAGCTAATGTAAGTTTAAAAAGTTACAATCCTTCTACTCATCCACATTTATAATATATGCAATTTAGCTGGCAATTATTATCACGAAATTATTGGGTGCATACATTTTGGTGTGCATCGGGAATCAAACCCACGATCTTCACCACGACCTCGCGGACCCATGCATGCCATGATATAGAATAATAAATAAGAACTTTGTTGTCCTACCTGAATCTCCTCATACACGCCGAACAATGAGTCACCTTGTAAAAACTGCTTATGTTTTGCTTTTGGCAGATTACTGGAAGACTAATGGTACCCTATGGAAGTGTCATGATTATGGTAATTTTAACCTTAAGGTCGCTGCGTCGCCCTTGGTTACACTGAGACATCAGACCCTCTGTCAGCGGGAGATAATAGGCTATACTGTTTGATGTTTAGGTTCTGTCGAGTCTGTTATGTGGGCTAAACTGGGTCTAATTGAAGCTTGGTTGTTCGTTTTCTAGAAGACCTGTGAACCTTAATTTACAGGTATTTTTTACAAGCCAGGACATATTCGCTCAATGTTATTGATTAAGTGTAGAGGTTATAGGCTACATTTGCTTTGTGAATTAGATGAAGGCTGTGCAACTTTTTTTGAAGAACACCAAACCGAAATCATAATTTATGAACACTGTCAGAGCAAATATACAGTATGGATTTAAAGGAAATGTTTAAAGTTTGAAAAACCTAAATAATTAAAAGCTAAAGGGTCTCAGGAAGATGCTCAACAGATTGAAATATTTGGGACTTGAATAGTTGAACAGTGTGTTTTACAGTGTGCTGCTGTGAACAGGATGTGTAACCATCTGGAAAATTTAGAGCAATTCTATTATTATCTGGGTAATGCATCTTACATATACAGGGCAATGGAGTGGGAAAAATAGGTACCCTTTTTGCATTCAGCGCTGTATGAAATAGGACAGAGAAGGATAATATATCAATAGATGAAGTAAAATAATCCCGAAAGATTAACACTGTCCTCTCTCCCTATTACACTATGAAACATGGTTTGTCTTCTTCCAACAAAATGGATCATAAAGGTAGAAAGCTATGTCATGTTACGCCTGTTTTATACATCTCTCTCTCTGTTTCAGATCCCTCACCTTCAGAGGACTGAGTGATAGGTCCTCTTCAAGCTTGTGTTACCATTATGTCTGGATCTTAATGATATGCCCTCTCCTCTCCTCTTCTGTCTAGTTGGAAACCGTGTTTCATCTATCTTGTATATAACAAATGATGTGTACCTGTACAAGATCAATGAATTCTGAAACATTCCCTGGAACTGCGGTGATAGTCTGGTCAGGTCACAGCCAAGCTAATGGGGCCTCCTAAGCCATGTTGGCACGCCCTGCTCCCCACTCTTTCTCACGTCGCCACTTTCCCTGTGAGGACAATCTGTCTCTTGGCGTCCATCGTGGTCATCACGGCGACACCGTGCCCCAGAAGCTGCCACTGCTCGGAGAGGAACGGCGTGGTTGTGCAGTGTGTCTCCCGGAACCTTGACCAGATCCCCTCGGACCTTCCAGAAGACACCGTCACCCTCCTGCTCTCATCCAACCGGATCGGCCATATCCCCAATCAGGCCTTTAAGGACCTCCGGCGCCTCAAGGAGCTGGACTTGTCGCAGAACCACATCGAGAGCATCGACTCAGGGGCCTTTCTGGGGGTTTCCGAGGGCCTCCGCACGCTAGACCTCTCCCACAACCAGCTCCACAGTGTCCCCAAGGAGGCCTTCGCCAAGCTGAGTGCCCGCATACGGCTCTCCAGCAACCCCTGGCACTGCGAGTGCTCCTTACAGGAGGTCCTGAGGGAGCTGAGGCTGGACCCAGACACTGTCAACGAGGTTATCTGCCAAACCTCCGTCCAGGAGAAATATGCCGGAAGGCCCGTAATCCAAGTCCTCGATTCGGGCATCAACTTCTGTAACTTTCACCACAAGACCACAGACGTGGCCATGTTTGTGACCATGTTCGGCTGGTTCGCCATGGTGATCGCCTACGTCATCTACTACGTCAGGCATAACCAGGAGGACGCCAGGAGACATATGGAGTACCTGAAATCTTTGCCCAGCTCTTCTCACATCAGCAAGGACTTTGACACAGCCAGCACTGGGCTCTAGCAATGGACCGTGGGCGTTGGCACAGGGTGGGGGGGGGGGTTATTAACACGTAACAGGGAATGTCCACGCATCTGAGAATTAGCCAGGTGTATGTTCATATTTTTAACGTGAAGACATGCCTCTTGGCTTCCCGCTGGACTGCACCTGAATTGCGGCACATGCCTGACCTCCCGGTGTGGCTGGCTTCGTCAGTGCAATCAGTGTGCTGCAGTGATCATATCGACTGATTCTGAAGTCATGGGGTTGCTCCTTGATATTTTGGACACATTTTTTGTCCCCATATCCAAACTCATTTTCTTTTTATACTTTTACAGTAAATTTAGTCTTTTGGGTAAAACATGCTCTCTCTGCTCTGTTTTTTCAACAGTACTATTTAATGAGAAATACAGTATTTAGTAGGCCTATAATTCAGTTTCTTTAAATAGGATGGCAACAGTATGAGGAAATGCCAATTCCTTTATATCTTTAGAGAAATGATGAAACCGTACTTGTAAACATTAGAACAAATTTAAGTATCAGCCAGTTGAAGTAGTAGTTGCATGTAATAAAGACTACATATTGACAGTTTCAATTTTTGCCCTATGCCATAATCAATAGCTGGTCATTACCCACAGTAACTACCTCCATCCAACAGTGTCTTCTGAATCATAATCTGTAAATGTAACTTTGGTTGTTGGTAGGTGTATGCCTTCTCCTCTAAGCATGTAGATGCTGGAGAGTACTTCCTGGTTAAGCAAGCAGTATAAGTAGCAGAACAGTACAATTCAGTACCGAACAGTACAGTACAATTCACGCTTATGCCCCTGTTGCGATGAGCCAAGGATATTAGCATGAATTGTACTTAATTTGAAGGCAAGAAAAAGTGGAAGGTGGACGAGATACTGTTCGCCAACACTAATTGCCCCCGTAACGTGAGGTCATTTAGATGTGTATATTCTGCTGTGTGAACCATATGATGTCTGTGTGTGTAATGTGTATAGGCTGTCTATGTATATACTGAGTGAAGGCTGTCGGTGTGTGTACTGTATCTAGGCTGTCAGTGTGTGTATTGTCTATGTGTATGCTGAGTGTAGGCTGCCAGTGTGTGTAATATATGTAGGCTGTCTGATTGCGGAGAAGGAAGCAGTTGAGTCCAATGGGAGAGACCCACATCTCTTTATTGACTTGTGAAACATGGCACAAAGTTATCACTATAATGCCTTACTAACTCAGCCCCTTATTTACCTAACCAGCCCAGTGGCTCTCCATGTATCCCAATGTGATTTTCCAAACATGTACATGACTGTTCTGGATCCAGACTGAGGTCTGCCACTTGGCCGGCTAATGAGTGTTTATCCTCTAATAAACCTTTCACCTGAGAGGGATTCCTGCTCACGGCTATATGTCTTGGTGTCTGTGGGCTTACCACCTTTGCTGATTACCCCACCAACTAGTGATAGCAGCATGTGGTAAATTACAGAAACTAGGGACAGCAGCATGTGGTAAATTACAGAAACTAGAGACAGCACCAAGGCGTAAATTATAAAAGTTAGAGAGCACCAAGGGGTAAATTTGAGCAATTAGTGACATTAACATGGGGTAAATTACAGCAAGTAGTGACAGCAACATGGGGTAAATTACAGCAACTAGTGTCAGCAACATGGGGTAAATTACAGCAACTAGTGACAGCAACTAGTGACAGCAACATGGGGTAAATTACAGCAACTAGTGACAGCAACATGGGGTAAATTACAGCAACTAGTGACAGCAACTTGGGGTAAATTACAGCAACTAGTGACAGCAAGATGGGGCAAATTACAGCAACTAGTGACAGCAAGATGGGGTAAATTACAGCAACAGCTGTCAGCAGCAAAGGGTAAATGACTGCAGCAAGTCACAGTAGCAAGAGGTCAATTACAGAGGTTTTTTTATAATCTATTTTATACAATACACCATTATTTTAAATATCATATCCACTTCACCCATCAAGGCTTCATTGTGGCATTGCTGGAAGAGGCCATCCGAGGGTCCAGTTAGCCCCTTCATCCTCAGTCATTTTCACTCTGTCAGCTTTGGGCCACTGCAAATGGTGGAGTTGCTCTTGAATGGAGTGCTGAGGAGAAGAGGGTAATTTGGGATCTGACCCATATTTTAGCTAGACCTAAACTAGGAACCAGCAGTAAACAACAAAACATGAGGCTTTTTTCTTAAATCCAAGGATAAAGAACCATGTCATTCAAAGTCAATTTGTCTTAGCGCCTTGTGCCACCAGACGTAATCATGACGTAGATGTTGAATATAGCACTGGGCTAAATGTGAAAGCATTTGTAACGGAAACAGTTAGCAGCGCTATTAATTTTTTTTATTGGCTAATGTTCAAGCTTATATTTTAACTGAAACCTTTCCTACTCATAGTAAGGCCCATTGTCTCCATGTCTTTGCATATTGATTTGGTTGTTGTGATTTGTTGTTGCGCTGTACAGTACTATTGTATTTAGTCATTATAATTGTTTGTTACGCTTTACTAATCATCCCTCTTGTGTCTTCAAGTGCCTAAAAACAATACCTCAAAACCAAGGGTCTGTGAAAGCTAATGTTATTAATCTACAAAATTATTTTAACTGATGTTAAATTATATATTTGTTGTCAAGGTTGTTATGGTAATACTTTATAGATATTGTGCCTGTTCACAAAACTCGCTGTTGCTTTAATCATTTTTATATTTTTTACCATTACTCACTTTGGTAATCAAAAGGACGTAACTTTGCAGAACATAAATCTGTAAATACTTAAACAGTGTTCTACAGTCTTACCTAATCAACAGAGATGTTACATCAGAAGGTCTATATGACCAACAGTCTGAAGAAGCCCACATATTCACAATTGAGCTTGTTTTATGTTTTGTGTTCCCAGTATTTATTGTATTGTCTTCTTTGATTGCCGCTTTACTGTTATTTCATGTGTCTCTAAGAGAGAAAAATTGAGAAATGGAGATTAAAACGAAAACTTTTGTGTCACTGAGAGTGTTGAAGAGAAGGCCTTACAGCCAAAACGTTGACAGTGATGTACCCTCCTTTATCTGTAGTAACCCACCAGAGGGTTTCCTCTTATCCTGTTCTGCTGGTCTTCGCAAATGTGTATGTAGTAAAAAATAGTTTTAATTCAACTGTTGTCATTTATGTTATGTGAAATAAAAAGGGCTCTACTACGAGTGAGCATATGACATTCAACAAAAACGTTGTTTCTGAATATCTTTATTTTGCACATATGCCGTATTCCTATTCAGCCTCTTTTTAGAAGTACATTCATAATGAAGTAGTTCAATATTTTTCTCTCTTTTGGAGGACATTTGGGCCTGATTGAGGTTGTATGCTTGTTTCATTGTAACCTCTGCAACTGCCATTTTTGTTACATCCAAGGCCTTTTCTCATTTAAAAAAAGGGTTGCATAAGGGTGGCATTCAAAATGGCGGCCACTTGTATTGCGAATTACTTTTACCCAGAGACATAGGCCTCCGCTCATTGGCTGTGCATTATACAGAGGGCCGGGGAAATTTTGGAAAATCTGTTCAACTAGTGCAATTATAAAAATAAAATTAGACCTGGCAGTGATATAAAGGAAATCTCACTACTCAGACCCTTTAATGACTCTTACGTATGGCTTCGTGGTGTGATTTTCTATTTATCTCCAGTGATCATCTATCATTATGAATTATACAGCACATGCTGAACTTGGAACTATTTATATTTCCATTCATCTGTAAAGAAAAGACATGGCAGGGACTGGGTACTCTATGTCTGGTTGAAAACCATGAATGTTTCTCAACTCCAGAATAGGCAACCCTCTCACTCACTCGAAGTGATTTTTAAACATATGAAGACGATTCTCACCAACACGTTTTATTGCTTTTTTGTTTCCCCCCAACATTATACAAACCTAAAAATCACATTCAATATTATGAATTCCTATTTGTAACTTAAAATGTACTAGTACACACAGAATATTCTGCTTTTTGAGGCACTCGTAATTATTGATGGATGATGCGCCATGTTATCTATATAATGGCTCCATGTCCTGTATTCTATGAACAGTACTGTCTATTGGAATCTATGCTGGCCTATGACTCATGGGATGTTGTTTTTAGGTGACAGATGTAACCACTGACATTATTTTCCCTGAATGACAACCTCAACCGTAGCCTAGTACTAAATACTGTTTATGGATGAGGTTATAGATGTGGGATCGGAAAGTTGGGAAGTTGTATTAAGCCTCATTCATCATCATTTATTTTGCCAAACTTTAATGTATTGTTTCTAGTGCTTGTAAAGGCAAGGAATTACAGGCTGAAAAATAGGTATATCAAGAGTTGAGAAAAGCTGAGGGAAAAATTTCAACAAAAAGATTAATTATGGTTCAGCAAATTGGCGCAAAGGCAAACGTAGCTATATATTATAATTTGTATCATTTGGGCCATTTCTGTCAGTACTCAGATTTATCTGAACATTGCATGTTTGCTAGGGAATTAAATGCAAACTTTATATTAATGTGCTCAGTAGCATTATTACCTGGAGGTTTCACATCAGAACTTTCAGGGCAAATAACCTATGTTTTTTCAGCTTTCTATGAAAAAGTGAATATGCATAATAAGTATTTGTTTTTTTATGAAAATCACTTAAGTGACATGTCTTAAATTAGACCTGTAGGAAAGAATATAGTTCATCTTCAAATCTAAATGTCAAAATCTGAAGTCATTTTCCCAAAATAGCTTTTCAAGTGACACAATCAGAGGTTTACAAATAAACCGATGTCTGCACATACAGTACCATTAGGGCAGACAACCGGTATTTCAGTCATGATGGCTTCAAATGATTTAATCTAGTTAGAGTCTTATGAGCTGTCCCGACTATAATAGCTTATTTAAATTTTCCTCCTCAGCTTTTTCTAACATATTTACCATACATTCGTTCATTGATCTCAAAGTGGATATTAATATTGATATACTCGTTATTTTGTTGCAACATAATTTGTTCGTCCTTGCTTGTCTGTTTATCTGGGTCACCACGTTTCCGTACAGTATTGGTCATGAAGGATTCCACCATCCAAGTCGTGTCTAGTGTGTGTCTGGTACATAGCTATCTCCCCTTCCACTCCCAGGACTGGCAGAGCCAGAAAAAAGCAACAGCATGTGGTAACAGAGCCAACCTCTTTAAAACATGTTAACAGACTCGTAGAAACGTAGAAAAAAAAAAACTATTACGTGGTAAAAGGGGAAAGAACAAAAATGTAACCAGATGCACAAGGATAGCGCATTTGATCAATGTTTGGTCACATAACTGACCTCACATACAGCGGAACTTTCCGAATGCAAACATGATCGTCATTTCACTCAACAAGCATTTTCACATTAAACTCACTTGGAACAGAGTTAGTTTCTTTTCAAAGTACAATTGTAAGGCAATCAACTCCGATAGGGTTGTGAGTTTGCTCAACACTTGGTTGTGTAACTGCTCGAACAGCTTGTTTTCTTCCATACTACAGACCTCAAGTCCAACTCACCATAACGCTGACTAAGCATAAGTTGTTTTTTTGTTGTACAGTATAATAACTTAGAACATAGTAAATTGAGGTTTGCTGATGATGTAGGGGTCGAGAGTGGGGTATGTCTTTAGACAACAGATTACATTTAGGGGACACTGGAGCGCCTTGGGAATGATTGACATATCTCTCACTGATCTCTCTCTCACACGCTCTGAACTTGGAAAACAGATAATGGCTCCTGTAAGGCCATAGTTCAAACGTTAATGACCATCATTACCGGAATGCAGGCTGCCATTGGCAATACGAAAGTCATTGGCAATATTGACTTTGAATGGACAGTGCTACCCTCCGTAACACTTGACATAGAAAACAAACCCCCCCTGCCTTTATCTGAACTCCTCATCCCCTTCCTAATCACTGTTTTATGTTTGTGCTTTTCTCAGATACTTTGTCCTTCAAGCCCTGGAGGATGAAACATGAAGCAAAGAGAACACCATAATTAATGGGAAATTAATAATTAGCCAGATCTAACAGAGGTCGTTCAGGCTCTCACGGACAGATTAGTGGCCTCTCAGCTGTCTAAGATGAGTGGTACAGCTGTGCCAGTCGGTGCTAAATCAGGAGCAATGTGGGGATCTAATCAATAACTGTTTTTGAGAGGATCAAAACAACTGCAGGCGACTCACACACTGACTGATCCACAAATCACCTATCTATAAACCACTATAAATAACAACTCACTAATTCAGTCAGTTAGTCACACTTTACCCATGAAATTGTGCAGATTTGAACCACTCATATGCAGCCAGTGGCTGAATTCCAATTGTCCAAGAACATCGCTTGTAAACTTCACTCTGTAATCTCCAAAGCCTGGAACAAGCAATGGCCCCTGTTGGAAGGTACGTTCCTATTCTCATGGATAACAAGTGAAGTTTGTGTTTCTACATCCTTCACCCCCGCTTATACCGCCTTGCAGCAAATCTACATGGCTGAACACTTGTCAAGCTGTAATTCCCCACAATGCCCTAGGATCATTGCCTTTGCCATGTTGGCTACGCTTCTGTGACTATTACAAGCTTAACAAATAGTGGCAAGTTGGTTCCATTTCTTGGAAGTAGATAACTATTTCCATCAGACGTTCACTTAAAAGGCAAAATGTCGGGCAGATCTGAGACTGTAAATGGAGTGAGTGAGTGAAGGGGACTGAGAATTTTGCCCAGTTCCACAGATTGACATACTGGCTACATTCCAATCAGATAGGGTGCTTCCTCTCTTCCTTTCCTTAGACCTGGTCAAGTTTCATTAGCCGCGTTTCCACCAAAAAGTAGCCGGAACTTTGAGTCCCAGGAACTGCTATTCAAGGAACTAAAGGGTTCCTTCAGCCCATTGTTGTGTGCGTTTCCATCGCCCGCGACCCGCGAAGATTAGGTAAATTAGTCCGCTGACGTATGCACCATACGCTATACAAAGCGACAGACAGGCATCTTTATTATTTATGCGACACCACAGCAACCAGGGAGGGGGCTCAAGTTGTGTTGATCATGATTTATTGGTTTGCAAATGTGGTCATTGAGTCAACGGTGGAAGAGACGAGCAGTAGTAGCAATGCGGATTCAAAATCCCCGAAATGCTAGTCGAGTTGCAATACAAATAAAGTGAACGGATTTTACGAGTTATCGCGGAGATTGACCATGAGATGACTGATGAGACGGATTCGCGTCATCGCGCACAAAAAAGAACGGTAAGATTTTTTTAGTAGGCCTATATACGTTTAAGTAAATCAAAATTGGGAATAATGTTACTGTAAACTACATCGACTTATTATTGGCACCTATTTGTGTGTGTTTCAGATGTGCGAGTACTACAGAATGCCTCGTGTTTCTCCATCCGTTTGGGTACACAAACGGTGGGAAACCGTGGTTTGAACTTTCACCGAGGCCTAGTGGATAAACAATTTAAGGACACGTTTCTGTACCGTCGATTGCAACCATAACTGGGGTGACATGACATCGCCATTGCACTGTGGAAACCTGCAACCAACTCAGTACAGGATCATTTCTCATTTGGAGTCGGCATTACTACAGTGTCACAGTACACAATTTCTGCAAACGTTTGAGATTTAATAAATATTTCAGCAGTGAGCAAGAAGACTGTGTGGAAGTTCTTCTGTTTTCAGATTTACACAAACAGCCACTATACAGACGTATTTGGTACCACAACTAGTTATCTGCAAAAATGTAGGTGCAAAACACAGTACTGTAAACCAGCAGCAATGCTGCTTAGCGACGCGGCTAAAAAATACGACCCCTATTATCGGCCACCGTCCTCTATTATCAGCCGCCTTACTATTTTGTCCAACAACGTTTCATTTCCTCTTTATTTGTGTTATAAATGCCTGATCACAGTTTCAATTACGTGTTTACTAGAAAGTTTTAGCTACCTTTCATGCCTTCTGATGAAGAAGGGGAAAAAAGTCAGATCACTGATTACAGCCTACGTGATGTCTGGTCTGTCGCGCAAGTCGAAGTTCAAGATTTGCAACTAAAATTTCCATACATTACTTTTTTAAAGTATTTAACCTCCATACATTACTGTATCAAATAGGGGGTGGCCGATAATAGGGGACGTTAGCTAGGCTAACATCATTGATGTTCCTGTAGCTAACGTTGGGTTTTGTCTAGAGGAACAATAGCATGACAAACAATAACATGTAGTATGCAAATATCCTGACTTTTCCAAAACATAACTTTATAGCGTTTAACATGCATCATGTAAAACATTGTGATTTACCTTAAACCGACTGGTTATCCAGTTTCTGTCTTCCACCATGGCTTCCAACAACGCAGCAGCCGAGTTAATCGTGGCCGCAGCGCCATACAAGGCCGGCCTGTGACCCAGCAACGCATGTAGACGGTCAAACTATTTACTCCGCCGGTCAGAACCGCTTCTGTTATTGTGATCCCCCATCTTCTTGTAATCTTGTTTTCATTTTTTAAGCTTCTCCCGGCACTGTTTCCCGGTGTGAATAATGTTCAGCTCACCTAACTTCTAGGATATTTTCGTGTACACCTTATCATTACGAATCGCCGTTTCGAATTCTCGCTGGATTTGGTTGCCAGCATAAACACTCAATAAGGCCTGGACTTCGTCGTCGATCCATCTGTCGCTCGATTTCCTCTCCATAATGTTCTTTTTTTTTGTAAGAAAAATAAACACATTTAATAACTCCTGTACATTTACTCCGCTGAGGACATTTAAAAATGGCGGTTGAAAATTTCAGCGAGTAAACTCTACTACTACTACTGGACCAATCAGGTAAAATGCAGTTCCTGGTTCGAGATCCTGGTTCCTGCGGTGGAACCGCAGCGAGTTCCTGGAAAAGTTCCTGGGTATAGTTCCTGCGGTGGAAACGCGGCTATTGTTTTTTATTTTAAGGGTGTGAATTCTGGCTGGGTGGAGTTTTCTATTGATTTCTTTAACCTTTTAAGTATGGTCAGATCATTCAGATGAATGAAGAGGAAATGGGTTGAGTTATTGAAATCAAAACAAGAATTTGTGTATATTCAGTAAATGGTTGTGGTTCCCCTAATTGCTAAAGCTAAAATGTTTTCCCAGAACACCATAAATTGGGGCTATGGGCAAACAATACCCTATAATGACAAAGCTAAAACATAAAAAAAAAAATTATAAGTTAGGTCCATATGTCCATAAAACCATAGCACAACAACATTTATGGAAAGTGAATGGGTCTAAATAATTTGACAGTGTTTACACCATAGCTTTAGCCAATCAGCACTCTGGGTTTAAACCAGCTGTTTATAATAATGGTAACAACTTGTCTGTAATATGTGTGGTTATCAGGCCTATTAAGAATTTGTTAGAAGCAGCATAGAGTCGTCAACAATGATACACCAATACTTTGAAATATTTACATTCTGATATCCGCAGCGTTTTGATGCCCTGAGTATGGCTATGGCAGAATGTGTACAGAGCCAGCTCAGTGCTCTCTTTGCTAAAACTTTCACCACTATCTTCTCTCACTTTCCTTTCTAGTAAAAAAAATACATCTTTAAAATAAAAAAATGTCATGTGGTTTGGATCAACACTCCACTCCAACTTAGAGGCAGATGGAAAGTCACAGTGGTTTATATGTCTGAAAACGCACAGATCTCTTCTTCCTTCAGAGTGTACTCACAAATGTTGTTTTTATCAGTTACAATAAAGGTAGGGACTATCATTTAGCAGCTGTGTCTTCCAGTGTGTCCCCTGGAATGTACACCTGGAGGTGATGCCCGTGAAAAAGGCTGACCAGACTATTTCACTATACGTCAGCACACTTTGCCGCCAGAGCTTAAAAAGGTGTAATGAAACAAAGTGGATCTCACAAAAACACATCTCTGTTGATCTTCTGACTTCTGTCCACAAATTTAAAGCCATTTTCTCAGGTCTACTTTATGAGCAGATACTGCTCTTTAGCTTGTTATGGCAGCATAGCTGGCCTCTTCATGCCTGCCAATCTCCTTTGGGAAGACAGAATAAGGAGTTTTTAGTTAATCACTATGTACAATAGTAAATGCATTGGAATATACTGCTACATTTTTCTTAAAATGTATTGAATTGTATTATTATATATATTTCAGGAGACTTCCACTCAATCTGATTTCTCCAAAAGACACTAAAATTCCACTGCAGTACATGCACACCGGTGGCAGAAGCTTTGACAACAAGGAGTATTTGGCTGCTTAGTATATACTATATGGCCAAAATTATGTGGAATCCCGACCATCACATCAAATGAGAAATTGTTGGACATCCCATTCCAAAACCATGGGCATTAAATATGGAGTCCCCCCCCCCACCCCCTGCAGCTAAAACACCTGCCACTGTTCTGGGAATGCTTTCCACAAGATTTTGGAGTGTCTCTGGGAATTCGTGCCCATTCAGCCAAAACAGCATTTGTGAGGTCAGGCACATGTTGGACGAGAAGGCCTGGCTCGCAATAGTTCCAATGTTCCAATTCATCCCAAAGGCGGTCAATGGGGTTAAGTTCAAGGCTCTGTGCAGGCCAGTCAAGTTCCTCCACACCAACCACAAAGACGCAAACCATGTCTTTATGGACCCCACTTTGCACACAGGGGCACAGTCATGCTGGAACAGGAAAGGGCCTTTCCCAAACTGTTGCCACAAAGTTGGAAGCACCCAATTGTCTAAAATGTCTTTGTATCCGATAGCATTAAGATGACCCTTCACCGGAACTAAGGGGCCTAGCCCAAACCCTGAAACACAGCCCCAGACCATTATCCCTCCTTCACCAAACTTCACAGTAGGCCAGGGGTATTCAAATCTGGCCCTCGAAGCCAGTTCCACTCCATTTTTTCATTGCAACCCTCTAATCAGGGACTTATTCAGACTTAAGACACCAGGTGGGTCCAATTAATGATGAGGTAGAACAGAAAACCAGCTTGCTCAGCCCTCATACGGTAAGATTTGTATACCCCTGCAGTAGGCACTATGTATTCCAGTAGGTAGCATTTTTCTGGCATCCACCGCACTCAGATTTGTCCATCAGACTGCCAGATAATGAAGCGTGATTCATGACTCCAGGGAACATGTTGCCACTGCTCGAGATTCCAGTGGCAGTGTGTTTTATACCACCCCAGCTGACACTTGGCAATGCACATGTTTATATGAGGCTTGCGTACATCTGCTACCCTGAGTGCTTTTTATTGTTTCTACATAAGCACTATATGATTCTATATAAGCACCGTTTTCAGCATCACAGTCAATTTCTAATACCTTTGGACAATCTGGACATGATTTGAAAAAATGGTAATAGCAGTCTCTGGACTTCGTGCTTAAACGCTAGTATTTGGAAACAATGCCAGAGATTCTAAACCAAAGCATGAATTTCTGTCACACTTGCACTTGTAAACTACTTGCACAGTAAGGACACAAATGTATCATGTGAATCGTGACATAAACATAATTTAACGAAATAAAATGTAATACTGTTAGGATATTCTGCTTGATCCAAGGAGTTCAAGCAGCTCCTCAGCAGAAGCATTAACCATTGGTAGGGTATTGAGAGAGGCATATGACTGGGGAATTTTTTTAAATGGTCTGGTTGTCCACAATCAGCAAGTAAATGTTTTGTTTTGTCCTTTTTGAATACCCTACATTTAGTGTCTGCTTTCCATTCTTTGACTAACAACATTTTTGATAGCTAACTTTATAGCCATAATCCTGTGTCTCTTGCCCATAGCAACGTGGACCTTATTGTGCCCAGGTCTGACTTATACACTCGATAATAGAGGAATGGGGGCAGTGAAAAGAAGGGGTCCATGGTGAATAAAAGGCTGCTATTTCCCAATGTTCCCAGGATGTTTCTGCATGCTTCACGTCTCAATTCAGTCTAACCATCTGTTCTGAGCATGTTTACCCCATGAACAGCAACACCAACGCCTGATAGGCTTGATCAAATTAATCAGGTTATGTTTAGGCAAAATAGAAAACCTGCCTCTATCCTTGTGGAAATAAGCCTCCGCTGGGCTCCTGAAAGAACACTGTTGAGTATTTTCAGTCTAATCATGCATGCTGAACAGCTGATATGATTGGATTAGATATTCAGTATTCTTGTCACAGGACTGGTCACATTACAAACCTTTGGCTTATTGCATGAAAAGAGTGTACACACCATATTTAGAAGCTATTACCAGGTCAAGGCCCTTAGGAGAAACATTATAAAAGACGGTAATGGACAAAAAGCAGATTGTCAGTCATTGTGCTGAAGTCCCTTGCAAGTTGAGCAGTGAAACAAACAGAGCATTGTATTGCTAAAATAATATGTTGTTGTTGTTGTTAGTTTTGTCAGAGCCTTTTCGAAAGCAGCTATACTATTTTGATACCTGTTAAGCAAAATGCATGTGCATATAACTCAATGATGGCTCTGCTTACAGTCTAGGGTTGTTGCTCATTGAAATTATAGGGTATAGAGTAGCCACTAAGGCAGAAATATGTGGAATGCAGGCATACACAAACACAGGAACACACCTCACCTTACATTGTGTCTTTGTGTAATCAGACCCCTGAAGCTTGTACTGCCAAAGGCAACAATGTCAATTACTGAATCTGTACATGTTGTTTTGCCTAGTCCATGGTGTAACCATGGAGAGCAGGACTGGGATGAGCCTGTGATAAATGAGATCCCTCTGTCTCTCCTTACTCAGCCACATACTCTTTCTCACCTATGAGCAACAATCTGAGTGATAATAGATGGCATCAGGCAAGAAGCCTCAACAAGCAGCATTCAAGGCAGGGTGTTTAAACTTTACCAGTAGACTACAGCTCTCTGTTAATGTGACTTGTCCTGTAATATACATTTCAAAAGAATGAGACAAAGATAAATCATGTCAGAACTTTTTCTACTTTTAATATGACCTATAATGTGAACAATTCAATTGAAAACCAAACTGAAATCTTCGAGGGAAAAAATGAAAAATAAAAACCTTACAATAACCTGGTTGCATAAGTGTGCACGCCTTCTTATAACTGGGGATGTGGCTGTGCTCAGAATTAACCAATCACATTCAAACTCATGTTAAATAGAAGTCACTACATACCTGCCATCATTTAAAGTGACTCTGATTAATCACAAATAAAGTTCAGCTGTTCCAGTAGGATTTTCCTGACATTTTCTTAGTTGCATCTCAGAGCAAAAGCCATGGTCCGCAGAGAGCTTCCAAAGCATCAGAGGAATCTCATTGTTGAAAGATATCAGTCAGGAGAAGGGTACAAAAGAATTTCCAAAGCATTAGATATACCATGGAACACAGTGAAGACAGTCATCAGTGGAGAAAATATGGCACAACAGAGACATTACCAAGAACTGGACGTCCCTCCAAAATTGATGAAAAGACGAGAAGAAAACTGGTCAAGGAGGCTTCCAAGAGGCCTACAGCAACATTAAAGGAACTGCAGGAATTTCTAGCAAGTACTGGCTGTGTGCTACATGTGACAACAATCTCCCGTATTCTTCATATGAATGGGCTATGGGGTAGGGTGGCAAGACGGAAGCTTTTTCTTACAAAGAAAAACATCCAAGCCTGGCTGAAGTTTGAAAAAAAACAAACATCAAGTCCCCCAAAAGCATGTGGGAAAATGTGTTATGGTCTGATGAAACCATGGTTGAACTTTTTGGTTCCAAAAGGTATGTTTGGCGCAAAAACAACACTGCACATCACCCAAAGAACACCATACCCAAAGTGAAGCACGGTGGTGGCAGCATCATGCTTTGGGGCATGTTTTTCTTCAGCTGGAACCGGGGCCTTAGTCAGGGTGGAGGGAATTATGAACACTTCCAAATACCACGCAATTTTGGCACAAAACCTTCAGGTGTCCATTAGAAAGCTGATGTAGAGGAAGTTCACCTTTCAGCACGACAACGACCCAAAGCACACATCCAAATCCACAAAAGCATGGCTTCACCAGAAGAAGATTAACGTTTTGGAATGGCCCAGCCAGAGCCCAGACCTGAATCCAATTGAACATCTGTGGGGTGATCTGAAGAGGGCTGTGCACAGGAGATGTCCTCGCAATCTTACAGATTTGGAGCGCTTTTGCAAAGAAGAGTGGGCAAATATTGCCACGTCAAGATGTGCCATGCTAATAGACTCCTACCCAAAAAGACTGAGTGCTGTAATAAAATCAAAAGGTGCTTCAACAAAGTATTAATTTAAGGGTGTGCACACTTATGCAACCAGATTATTGTGAGTTTTTTATTTTTTACCCCTCAAAGATTTCAGTTTGTTTTTCAATTGAATTGTTCACGTTATAGGTCACATTAAAGGTGGAAAAGGTTCTGACATGATTTCTTTGTCTCATTCTTTTACATCACAAGAATCTGGTATTTTAACAGGGGTGTGTAGACTTTTTATGTCCACTGTATATACAGCTGTATAGAAAATATTGTATTTGGGCGGGTTGTTTGTGGAGTTTGGAGGATTTAGACTGTGATTGGTACATATATGGTCCAATTCAATCTGGCAAACCTGAACACAGGCTGAAATATCCTAAAATGTCAGCACATCTATAAACTAAATGTAGGAAGCTTGACAATATCATCAACATCTCTATTTCACCTGAAATGAAAGGGATGCTGCTAATTAATACAGCACACACAAAGATACATATCTCCCAGCAAAGCTGGCTACCCACTGTGGCAGAGTGAGTAGATAAAATTGTTATGAGTCTTCACAAAGCCAGCAGCCTTGTAGGGGTTACCGGAACGCCTGCAGACTGATTGAGACAGCTGCTCACAGCTGATGAAATGTACAGTAGCATCACGGAGAAAAATTTCGATCTGCATACAGATTTCCCTAAAAGTCACTCTTAATGTAAGGATAACTTGTCATCGACATTATGAATTAAGTGACAGAATTCTGGAACGGGGTCCTATTGCAAAATTTGAGTTTGACTTTTTTTTTTTACATTTTATATGGATCTAGATGTATATCTTTGAAATGATAAATAATACAATCCTGTTTGATAAAGTTATGGGAAAGATTAACAGCTTTAAAAGTTGATAATCTGCTCTACCAAGTTCTAAGAAAAAAGGCTTGAAAGATTTTCACACTTGCCAGAGAGCTGGTCTTTGTTTACGCCCATTTAGCATAGTTCACACCCTTTTAGGGCTTAACCCCATCCAGCTATTTAAGTATTCAAATGGGGACACTCTGGCCTGGTCTGGTGGACTCTAATAAACACACACTATACCGAACCAAATAAAATAAAATGAAAGTTTATTCACATGCACTTGATACATCAGGGCTTGGTGCTTGAGATGTAGGGAAGCAACTTTCTCCAAAGATTCCTGAAGTAACCCAGCCCGACTGCACATTGTTCTGAAAAATAAACACAGAATACAAAATCAATAAAAGTGCAAATCATGTTATTTCACCCCCAACAAAATAATCAAAATGTGTTGTTTAAGCCTTGCACACCAAGTGTTGTCATTGACTTCTTGTAGAGACGCCAGACTTCTGCTTCAGTCACATGTGATGGCAGCAGCTTTCCCCCAAAGTCTCTGTGTCCTGTGTGGTGTCCTGGCAACACCACTGCATTATCCTCTGCATAGTTGTTTATGAAGTCCACAACTCGCTGTATGCCCTCCTGCTTCATGTGCAACTTCTGCTTGCCGCCGGGTCTCTTTTTGGGTGGGGGCAATGTACCATTCTCCTTGTAGGACTGGTGGAGAAAAGTCAGATGTGTTCTGCTGATGCTGAAAGCAATTCAAGAGAAAAAGATAGTTTATGACAAAGATTAGGCTTAAACTAATTTAATGGCTCACTTTGTTAGTCTACAGCTGGTCATAAACACACACACACACACACACACACACACACACACACACACCTGGACGAATGACCGGTCAATCACATAACTAATTATCGAAATAGCTTACATTGTCCTCACTTTCGTGAAGACAATGTAATCAAAATAGCTAGTCATAATCACCCCTCCCCTCAAACAAACCTAGCTATCTGCATTGATGGTTCAGCTAGAAAGCCACCAAACAAGAAATGTTACAGTATTATTTACTAAGTACAGCAAAACATCAGGTAAAGCTACCTACCCAACGAACAGGCTAGAAACCAGGAAATGTTAGATTAGCTAGCTAACGTTAACAGCAACATCATTAGATACAGCCAGATAACTAGCAACGCAAATTACTTTGACAATTTTCTGAAAAGGAATTATCTGTACTAGCTAGTTAGCACACGTTAGACTTATCCATAAACATATAGGAATGTTTCGCGGCAGACTGAATATCCTCTGATTACATTCGAAGTCCTTTGTCGTTTGCGTTTGGTCTGTTGACTTTGTTTACTACGCTGTGTTTTCGCTACAGTTCACACTTAAAGTGTTCAATGCTCCAAGAATCTGCGCATCTTTCATTGTCTTTGTCATGGATCGCATGGTTGCCCTTTGTTTGTAATTGTAAATGTAATCCGTAGACAGTTGTTTCATACAAGACGAGCCAGCGTTTTTTTCCGGCCATCGCCGCATTTGCAGTGAAATGCCTGAATTTTGTCCATTTCCTTCTCATACGCTGCTTGCACCGGACATTTCACTGATTTCATCACACGGTCAACTTCCTCTGTGACAACACTGTACATCTCAGTTCCTTCACCATCACATTCACCAGAAGACTCTGCAGTGTCTCGTTCTCTAACAACATTTTGTTCACAGTCGCCCATGTTTGAAAATTCCGGGTCGCAACAATATACTGACCAAGTAGTCGTGTTATGACAGAAGCTGGTGACTTGGTAGACTAATCAGAACTCAGTATGTCAGCATGTCCAGCCCCTTCATTATCTCAGCCAATCATGTCTAGCAAGAAAAGTCCAGAATTTTCCGCTGGTTAGACAAGTAGTTTGTTATCAAGTCACATGAAAGTTCATATCTTCAAGAAGGCGTTTCTGCAAAAAAGACAAATAGTCCCAGAATATGTTTTTCTTCTTACAAACGGCTCACCTGAAAAGTTGTGACATGCTTTTTTACTTATGATTACATTTGCAAATGTATATGCCATATTATGAACAGCAGCCAGAGTCAGTATATTAGCATATATCTTCTGTCTTCCAATGTGACTGTAGAAATGATGAACAGACCTCCTGAGCAGATAAATAAATTAACTGATGGTATATTAATTTCTGATTACAGACGTGTCTGCCTACCAAGATGTGAGCCAGCTGAGCCTAGTAACTTTACAGATTTCTTAAGTTCATGTAGCTACTGTTGCAATGCACTATTGCTGCTGAACAATACATTCCGAGCTAGCACCACCAAAGCTTAGGGTAACTAGCTAGGTAGCCAGCAATCTTTTAAATATTTATATTTATTTCAGTTGTTAGGGGATGAACTGTTGCCTTTGTCAGACAGGGAGGGTGAAAAAAGCAGCAGGAATAATTTGTTCACGCACTCACCAGTAAACCAGTTGTATGTTAGCTAGCTGGCAGCGCAAACACAAGACCCGCATTAAGTTTCAAGTAGGGCAAAACCATTTAGGAGGAGAGGGGTGTTTTGTTTGTCACTTGGGTGCCTATTTTTCATGTTACTACGTACTCAGTGTCAGTCCCAATCACTGTCTGGAATGTCCCAATCACAGCTGCATACCAACATGGACCAGGGTGAGTTACAACAATGACAAACCCTGGTTCACAGCCAAACTGAGATTGCTGCGTATGGAAAAGGAGGAGGCGTTCAGGAACGGGGACAGAGACCAGTACAGAGATGCTAAATACAGCTTTCATAAGGCAGTGAAAGAAGCCAATTGCCTGTATGGAGAGAAATTATAAAGAGCAGTGCTCAACCAACGACTCTGATTCTGTTTGGAGAGGCCTCCAGAAGATTACTAACTACAAGCCTAAATCCCCCCACTCCATTAATGACCTGCAACTTGCCAATGACCTGAATAAATTTGCCACTGGGATGCCCTCCCTCCATTGCCACTGGGATGCCCTCCCTCCAATGCCATTCGGGGGTGGAGTCACTGGCTTGTTGTTGTCTCTCTGTTGCGCACTTGTGCAATTGGCCTGTACTCTGCTGGCTATACTCGGCCCTCATTCAGGGTGGTTGTGGTTGGCGGGTTTTACTTTGGTTGATGCTTGGCAATGTGGGTGGATTGTTTTCCTGCCTGTTGGGCCCTGTCCGGGGCCTCCCCCGGATAGGGCCACAGTGTCACCGGACCCCCCTGTCTCAGCCCCAAGGTCTTACGCTGCTATATTATTGTGCTGGGGAGTAGGGTCAGTTCTCCCTCTCCG
>JACXGI010003900.1:0-58560 GCA_016801175.1 Esox masquinongy
GATTAAAATTGATGGGAAGATGGATGGAGCCAAATACAGGACCATTCTGGAAGAAAACCTGATGGAGTCTGCAAAAGACCTGAGACTGGGACGGAGATTTGTCTTCCAACAAGACAATGATCCAAAACATAAAGCAAAATCTACAATGGAATGGTTCACAAATAAACATATCCAGGTGTTAGAATGGCCAAGTCAAAGTTCAGACCTGAATCAAATCGAGAATCTGTGGAAAGAACTGAAAACTGCTGTTCACAAACGCTCTCCATCCAACCTCACTGAGCTCGAGCTGTTTTGCAAGGAGGAATGGGCAAAAATTTCAGTCACTCGATGTGCAAAACCGATAGAGACATACCCCAAGCGACTTACAGCTGTAATCGCAGCAAAAGGTGGCGCTACAAAGTATTAACTTAAGGGGGCTGGATAATTTTGCACGCCCAATTTTTCAGTTTTTTATTTGTTAAAAAAGTTTGAAATATCCAATAAATTTCATTCCACTTCATGATTGTGTCCCACTTGTTGTTGATTCTTCACAAAAAATTACAGTTTTATATCTTTATGTTTGAAGCCTGAAATGTGGCAAAAGGTCGAAAAGTTCAAGGGGACCGAATACTTTCGCACAACATTTTTATTGGATGGGAGCTGTGTAAACAAAGAACAATTATATGATTCCCACAGTCAAATCTGTCACTGCTGAACTCCTATAACCTGTGCTTAATAAAAATATATTTGAAGCAAAAAAATGATATTAGCTACTTTCTCTCATATACACAAACTTACATACATGCAGGCAAACATATGCATGTACATGCTCATTATAAGACACGTATCCACACACACACACAGACACACACACACACACACACACACGCACACACGCACACACCAAAACCACCAACAACATTAAGGCATTGGGGAGATGTTGAAGAAAGGTTCACGTGTAGTGAGTGGTTCCACCTTCAGCTGTTAGAGAGAGAAAGAGAGAGAGACCATGGGACGTGCTCAAGGGATCATCAGTGCATTTAACGGTGTAAATATTTAACAGCCTCCTGTGGTGTGTGTCTTTGCTATTATACACCATATCAGGCTGCCACAGCGTGTGTGTGCCTGCATGTGTCTGTGTGTTCTCTGGGGTGAGATCGTCTCCACATGCCCTAGGTTAGAAATGGCAAACTCTTCTTTACTAATTCATGTTGTCATGCTGTACACTCACTGCGCAGTCGTTCCCAAGGTTTTTCCTTATTCATTTAGTGACATACAATCCCCTGAAAATCATATGTAACTAGATAAATGTTGATTTTTGCTGCCAAACATGGCTTCTGTCAAATTTCTGGTATGAGCCTTACATATTAATTTATTTTGTCTTAGCCATACAAATTTATTTTTTATTTATGTATTATTATCCATTTCTACTGCATTGGTCTCTCAAGCAATTGTTTTAGATATGTACTATAAATATTTATTTCTTCTTCACATTTACCAACATTTTATTCACCATATATTATTTCCTGGTATAGAAACCTTAAATTTATCCTTTCTTTTATGTGTTAAGCATGGGTGAAGCTCATTTTATGTAAGAATACATAAATTACGTTTGATTTTATGATTTTATGGTACATTAAGATATGGTTGCTCAGAGAATTAACAACCCTGAGTGATGAAAGCAAAACATACTAATAGTTATAGTTGAAGCTATAAACCTGTGACTGAAAAGTGAAAATCCTGATATAATCATCAAATCCTCCAGTAATAATAGATGTGCGTTTGAATCAGGAAAAGATGAACCAGGGATACGGTGAAGGAAGCATGCCAACTGCTTTGTTCTATGGTAGTTGGAGGAAAACATTGTTTTTTCTTGATTGGTAACATACTTTTAAAGTTAATCATTTCTCGTTGCTTTTACACACAATGTCAATTCTTATCACATTTTCCCAAACTCTCTACAAAAAGATCTTAAATCTCAGTTGAATAAATGCTGTCAAACAAATTAAAACATTCACAGCTGACACAAACATTTCAGTTCAATGTAATCCTTATCAGCAAAAAACATTTCACAATTGTTCAATCAGCAATCATTCCTTATTCATACATCAAAGAGGTCACCTATTCGTTACTATTTGTAAGAATGGACCAAGAAAGGGGAAGAGAAGAGGGGTTCAGATGTGTAGTGGTGGAGTAACTCCAAGTGGAATACAAAGAGCTATAGTTTTACATGTGTTTCACAATTAATGACCATGTTGTCAGTCATGGCCTTTCCATGAGAGAGGCTGCGCAGCGGGTCCAGTCCAACTTCAGCAGAACAACTGTGTCATCAATAGTAGGAATGTTCAAGAATGACAATAGCTATACCACACTATCCAGTCCAATCTGTGTAAAATACATTTTTGAAATTGCTATGTCAGCTTGTTGTATTTTATTTTTATTCTCTCTATGTACAGCATTTGTAAAGGACAAAATGGAAAAAGGTGACAAACTGTCAATTATTTTGTTTTTGGATATTCATGCTCTTCAGTGACATTCTGCAGTCTGTCATCTTCAGTCAAATCATATTAAAGAAAATATACAGCCCATGCTGTGATGATGTTTACCTATCTTTTATGGTACTTAATATATTTATATTATCAACAAATGGCCCATAGATATAAAAGAGGGTTCATCATCCTAGGGTATATTGGTAGTTTTATTTTGTATATTCTGGGCCATTATGTAATGATTGAGTAAAATAAGTTTTCATGAGAAGTTGTGATTCAAGTGTTTTTATTTTGTGTGCTCGTACTCGTGAGTTTCTTAGGGCATTTTGCAAATTAAATTTGTCATCGTCAGTGATTGTTTAGAGCTGTGTGTTAACGGTTTTGAAATGTGATTTTTGCTTGAACAAGTGCCCAAGCAATCGAGAACTGAAATCTGCTGGTGCACAGTGTAATTTGTGAACATATAAACAAATGTTGCCTTTTTACATTTTGGTACTCAGTTTATCTACGCCCCTAAATCTCCCCTGAACAAAAGTCTAATACTAACATGAGGTGTGAGATAACACTAGAAGATCACACACACACACACACACACACTGATACGCGCACACACACACACACTGCAGTCCCCATCACCCTGCAGGTCTTCATTAGCTAATTATTATCATTAGTCAGGTTTAAAGTGGAATCTCTCCCTTATCTCTCCCATCTCTCCCAAGCTGAGATGAAATTAATCAAGTGAAATTGAAAGGTAGTTCCAACTCCTGCTGGTGTCACAGAATAGCTAACAGAAGGCCAGGAGTGTGTGTGTGTGTGTGTGTGTGTGTGGGCATACAACCGTGTATGATTGCGTGCATCCCTGTGTTCCTGCGTGCTCTATCAGAAGGCCTTAGTGGTTTTGTTGCTGATCTCTTCTGAAAGCACAGCCTGCATCCTCTCTCCATGATCACTTATCCCACTGAGGGATGAACAAGCTCCTCTTTTCCTTTCCCTCTACCCTTTTGGTAATGCTTCAAATTATAGCCTGTTACTTACAGTACATGGTATTACCCACGTAACTACGAAATAACAAAAATGTAAGTATGTATATATATATATATATATATATATATAATGACAACAAATTGCTTTTCTTTTGAAAACAAGAACATTTTTAAGTGACCCCAAACTTTTGAACGGTAGTGTACATTTTTGTTACTACATAGTTACGTGGGTGCTGTAGTACCGTGTTAGTAACGGTTGGTAATTTGAAGCGTTATCCCACTTCTCCCTCTTCCTTTTTCAACCTCTCACCATGCTCTTTCTCCTTCTATCCTCCTCTTCTTCCTCTCTGTCCAGCTTCACCTAAATAATTCAGTTGCCTTCTCACTAATCAGAGCAGAGTCCCTACTGAGAGACAGAGAGATACATAAAGAGTGAGAGAGAGAGCGGGAGTGGGAAACAGGAGAAGGGAGAAATGGAGGGGGTTAGTGAGAGAGAAGTTGTGAAGGATAGAAAGAGGGACGGACAGAGAGAGAGAGGGAAATGAGGTCTTTTCTCACCCATTATAAGAATGCCACCCAGCTGTGTGCCTCAGGCCTACACCCCCATCATCACCACCACCCCACAACCATCCTGGTTACTGTCCCATGATCTATACACACAAACACACACACACACACACACACCATCACCACCACCCCACAACCATCCTGGTTACTGTCCCATGATCTATACACACAAACACACACACACACACACACACCATCACCACCACCCCACAACCATTCTGGTTACTGGTCCATGGTCTATACACACAAACACACACACACACTGGGCTGTTGTGTAGTGTGGTGTGGTGTAGTGTAATGTGGTAGTGTTTTTTATGTAGTGTGTTATTTAGTTTTGTCTGGCTTTGTTAAGTGTGGTGTGATTTTGTTTAGTGTTTAGTGTGGAGTTTTGTGTGGTGTCATGTAGCGTTGTGTAGTGTAGCGCGGCATTGTTTAGAGCTGGGTGGTGCTGTTTAGTGTATGTGGTCTCGTTTAGTGTGGTTTCTTGTTGTTTCGTGTAGCATGGTAAGTTGTAGTGGTGTGTGGTGCTCTGGTGTTGTGTAATGTAGTGTTGTATGGTTCAGTTTGGATCCAACCAATGTTGCCCTCATTACATCCCCGGTGATGATAACACTCGGAGTCATTCCACCTGGGCCAAAAGAATATGAACAGGACACAAACACTCTGCACATGTCCCACCACCTGTGGTTCGTAAAATAGAAATGTATTGCCTTGTTTCAACTATGTCAGGCTTCCATGTAGTGCAGCTTTCTAACACACTCTTATGTAGTACCAAGCTGTCCACCACAGTCTAGTTTTGAGCTGGTTGACATGTGGCTGGGAGCTTCATTGGACATGCATTGCCATGGATGGGGGATGGCATTGTCAGAAGCTTTTTCCTTGACTTGCCATTTCCTATAGAAGCTAGACGTAAGGCATGAAGTGATCTTTAACTGCTCTCGAGAGCCTATAAGTTCACTGGGAAAGTTGAATATCATGAAATGGGGGGTATACAATCATGGGAAAAAAAACTGGGGTCCTGTGTAGCTCTGTTTGTCGAGCATGGTGCTTGCAATGCCAGGAATGTGAATTTCGTTCTCACAGGGGACCAGGATAGAAAAATGTATGAAAATCTATGTACTTACTACCGTAAGTCAGTCTTGGCAAAATGACTTAAAAATCTCTAAAAGAGAAAAATGAAATGAATGCACTCACTAGTGTAAGTGGCTCCGGATCTGCATCTGCCAGCTGACATAAATGTACAAGTAAAAGTTATGTGCAGCACCAGCAAAATGTCCACATTTAGCCTAAATAGTTATTCTTTACCATACATGTACGGATTGCCAGTTCTCACAAGTATAATATATAATATAATACTATAATGCATAATATATATTACACATAATATAATATATTATATCATTTAATATACACCGATCTGCCATAGCATTATGACCACTGACAGCTGAAGTGAATTACACTGATAATCTTGCTGTCATGGCACCAGTCGGTGGGTGAGATATATTAGGCAGCAAGTGAACAATCTGTCCTCAAAGTTGATGTGTTAGAAGCAGGTGTAAGGATCTGAGCAACTTTGACAAGGGCCAAATTGTAATGGCTAGACAACTGGGTCAGAGCATCTCCAAAACTGCAGCCCTTGTGGGGTGTTCCCGGTCTGTAGTGGTCAGTACCTATCAAAAGTGGTCCAAGGAAAGAAAAGCGGTGAACCGGCGACAGGGTCATGGGCAGCCAAGGCTCATTGATGCACGTGGTGAGTGAAGGCTGGCCCGTGTGGTCTGATCCAACAGACGAGCTACTGTAGCTCAAATTGCTGAAAAAGTTAATGCTGTTACTGATAGAAAGGTGTCAGAACACACAATGCATTGCAGTTTGTTGCGTATGGGGCTGCGTAGCCGCAGACCAGTCAGGATGCCCATGCTGACCCCTGTCCACTGTCCACTGCCTACAATGGGCAGGTGAGCGTCAGAACTGGACCACAGAGCAATGAAAGAAGGTGGCCTGGTCTGATGAATCACATTTTCTTTTACATCACGTGGACGGCCGGGTGCGTGTGCATCACTTACCTGGAGAACACATGGCACCAGGATACACTATGGCCATTCTGCCATTCATATGGATGTTACTTTGACACGTACCACCTACCTGAGCTCTGTTTCTGACCTTGTGCACCCTTTCATGGCAACGGTATTCCCTGTGGGCATTGGCCTCTTTCAGCAGGATAATGTGCCCTGCCACATAACAAAAATGGTTCAGGAATGGTTTGAGGAACAAAACAACTAGTTCAAAGTGTTGTCTTGGCCTTGAAATTCCCCAGATCTCAATTCAATCGAGCATCTCTGGGATGTGCTGGACAAACAAGTCCGATCCACGGAGGCCCCACCTTGCAACTTACAGGACTTCAAGGATCTGCTGCTAACGTCTTGGTGCCAGATACCACAGCACACCTTCAGAGGTCTAGTGGAGTCCATGCCTCGACAGGTCAGGGCTGTTTTGGCGGCAAAAGGGGGACCTACACAATATTAGGCAGGTGGTCATAATGTTATGGCTGATCGGTGTATAATATAATACCCACCCAGTTTCGGATGCAGACATTGTCTTCCTCTATTGATTCCTGTTGGATTCCCTCATGTTGTTGACTATTCCAATGACTAATGACTGATGCTGCTCTCATGTATTTTAACATAATGTGTTAAAAATTGAATGTGTTTATGTTGCATCACATTGAGTGTCACACCTTTTAGGGGATTGGATAAGCCCGATCAGTTTCTCTTTACTGATTTGTCCACTTGACTGTTAGTCACTTATTGAAATCCCAGATAGTGACACCCTGCTGTGTAAGGGCAATTAGCTATCTAGCTTTGAGCTCAAGCATCATTGAGTTTTTTAGCACTTTTTTTCTATTCCTCAGCCAAGTTTACTCTTTGAAGTCAAGCCATGTATGCAATCAAATGATCCTTTATATATATATATATATATATAATATATATATATATATATATATATATATATATATATATATATATAAAACTTATGTTTCTGTTACGCGTGTCATGCATTTTTAACAGAAGCCTTTGAATTTCCTTCAGTGATATGCTGCAGTATGAAACATCAAAAGAAGCTTGTGTCTCTCTTTTTCTCTCTCCTCCTTTCTTTCTCTCTCTCTATCTAAGCCTTCTCCTATTATTCCTTCTCTCCTCACACTCTAGAGAATTTCAGAAGGAAGGTAAAAAAAACTGAACACTTGTATAATTTTTCTTCATCTTTCCTCCTCTGTCTCTTTTGCCTTCTCCGCCTTCCTCTCCTCTTTTCTTAAACCATTAGGTGTGTTTCTGGCTACTGAGTCAGTAATGAGTATCTTAGACCTACATTAGTTTTCTCAGGGAGACTGGATTTAACATTCAATTGAATCATGTTTCGTACACAGCCGGACAAAACTGCAGGAAGGAGGCAGTGTGCTGCTTACCTTCTCCGTTCCCTGTGATGATTAGTAGAACCAAATGGATTGCATAATGAAATGCGGTACATTTAAAATAAGGCATGCGTGCATCTGGAGTTGTATGTCAAGTACATTGGTCAGCGTTCTGTTTTCTCGTTATCCGAGCTATATGAACTTAACTGAGTGGTTATGTGATTGGCTGCAGTTTATTATACACTGTTTGTAGAACATAAATAGGTGTATTTTATTGATGTAGTATATGTAATGTAATGTACCGTGGATGAGAAGGAATAAGATATCATACTCATAAATGTGCAGCCATGTGAAGAAATCTGGCAAAAATTTGCTTTTAATGGCTGTGAATGTGTGTTTTGATGTGTACATTTGTGTGTGTGTGTGTGTGTGTGTGTGTGTGTGTCAGGGACGTGCAGTAGGGGTAGCCAGGGAAGCAGTGCTTACTCTTGATCTAGCAAAACAGTTGGTGTGAAACGCCATATTAAAAATAAAATATATACATTTTCAAAAATGAGATGTAACCCAATATTTTAATTCTTTGAAGCCCGGTGCTTTGCCCCCAAAAAATGACCTGTCCTGTAATTGTGAATAAAAAAATATTCTAAAAAGCAAACATAACGTATCCTGACCATTATTTCCAAGGACACACATTTTATTTTCAAAGAGATATAGACATACCCTAGATAGACGGTAAATAAAATATACAACCTGTTTCCAAAAAAGTTGTGACACTGCGAAAAACGTCTTCGTTATTGTTTCTTGAAAGAAACAATAACAAATCAGTACGTCGCTGCATCCACAAATGCAAGTTGAAACTCAATCATGCAAAGAAACCATATATACACAAGATCCAGAACTGCCATCGCCTTCTCTGGGCCCAAGCTTATTTAAGAAGTGGAAAACTGTCCTGTGGTCTGACAAATCAACATTTGACATTATTTTTGGGAATCACGGATGGCACGTCCTCCAGACTAAAGCGGGGAGGGACCATCCGGCTTCTTATCAGTGCACCGTTCAAAAGCCAGCACCCATAATGGTATGGGGGTGCATTAGTGCACATGGCATGGGTGACTTGACATCTGTGAAGGCACCATTAATGCTGAACAATATTTTGGAGCAACATATGCTGCCATCCAGACAACGTCTTTTCCAGGAAAAGTCTTGCTTATTTCAGCTAGACAATGCCAAACCAAATTCTGCACCTATTACAACAACATGGCTCCGTAGTAAAAGAGTCTGGGTGCTGAACTGGCCTGCCTCCAGTCCAGACCTGTCACTTTTCACAAGTGTGAAATCACTTTCACAAGTGATTCACAAGTGTCTGACAGACACAAAAAATAAAACCTCATGCAAGGCATTCTTTCATTATTTTTCAGTGGTACCATTTATGTTTACGCAGTCTATTCATGAAAGAATACCCAGGCACTGAAAAGATTGACAACATCCATTTCCAAATTTGAATAAAGGATTGGATTTATATATTCCATTCAGCAAACCAATGACCAGCCTGTCAACTTAGTTATTTTTGATTCCTTTTATTGCTCCAATTAAAGAGGATTCTCCACAGCTCCCAAACTTTGGACATGACCACATGTCTCTCCATCTGTGCCCTTCCCTTATTAGAAACCAGAGAGGTGTTGTCTTGCCCCCGGGGCGCCAGAAGGGCGCTCTATTGTCCCCCTCAGGCTCTCAGCAGGGCCCAGCTGCGGCCCCCGCATGATGCCCCCCAGGGCACAGGAAACAAGAATAATTTTAACCAATCACAGAATTGAGATACAAGGACAGAGGAATCATCAGTCCCTCAACATCCATCCACTTATTTGTTCTAAACCATATATCCTCAATAATAATATCTGTCAATAAGTTTATCAACATTTTGCAAGAATAAAGCAGCAGCGTCAAAGGACAGATGACAAGTGACAAAGAGTAGTTATATATTTTTAACGTCTTGCAGACCGGGTATTCGCAAAAGGCCTGGCTGTGTGACTGCCCAAATCAGAATTATGTTTCCCCTGTATTGAATTCAATTCACTAGCTACTGGACTGGGTAACCTATTTGTGGACAGTAAAATACATAATGCTCACTCAAGCTGGCCATTTGTTAGATAAGCTAAACAACACAAAATTAAGAGGGTCTGTATAATACAATAGTTTTACAGAACACAGTTTCATTTAAATGACAAAATACGAATACGAATTTCCATTCACATTAGCATTGAGTTACTCTCACAGCACCATATGTCAAAACATGGGCGCACAGCTCTTTGGCCAGACCATTGACCAGCGTATAAAGTCAATGACAATGTTATTTACCTGTACCACTTCACCTCAGGAAGGTAGCATGCGTCGCAAGGTAGCAAGTTTTTCACCTGTTTAGACTCTTTAGAATGGAAAATGTATCTCTTATGCAAATCTGACCACAAATATTGTTCATCTTGATATAACTATTGTAGTCTAAATAGGCTCAAACGCTACCCTGCTATAATTTAAAAACAACTTTGAAGAATCGGCACGTTATTAAAATGAATTGACTTGTCAAATTCTGTGGAGTATTTAGTTGACACGTACAGTAATGGACATGGCATAACTGAAGAATAAGACTTCCCAGGAGCATTCATAGGAGTGGTTGATTTTGCTGCATCAGTGTAATGAAAGATCCTTTAGAAAAATCATGTCAAGCCCCTGAGGGTGCCGTGGTAAATGCCCTGCCTTGCAGGCCAAGGTTTGGATCCTGCTCTGTGTTTTGTCCCATGGAAGGTGGTGCAAATTGTCCAGCTCAGGCTGAGTTTGAGAGGTTAGAGATGAAAAATGTCCTCACAATGCCTTCTGGCGGCTTGGGCATGTGAGCTCGGTCAAGGTAGAACTATGTTTCAGACTAGACTTCTGGCAGGAGAATAACAACCAAAATAGCAATGGATGTGCTATGGAAGACAAAATCTCAAAATCCCAAATTTGCTGGGATTTGCTTCACAAAGTTTTTTTAAAAAAGAAGTTCAAAACAAGCTCCTGGACTTCATTCTAAGCACAAAGCAAGGTTGGTCAATTTCTTATTTTCCTAATTTAGAAAATGTTTTATTACAGCATCTGTATTTCTCCTTCAGGTGTTGCATGGCAGTCATGAAACAAGCTACTACTTTCATTAAACTTCTTGTTTTCGGACAGATTTCTGTTGGTTATCCTCCAAAAGTTGGCAGTCAGAGGACGAAACTATTAGCTTGAACATTCCTGCTTGAACATGCACTGAAAATAAACAATTCACACGTTGTTGTTACCAATTTGTAACTATATTTACACTAGCTAACTGATGGTCTACTGTCTTTAGCTAGCTATAATTATAGTCATACTGCAATTAATAAGCACTCTGCATAGGCTAGCTGTTCTACATTAGCAAATGGCTGAAATTACTGAAATGTTTACTACTTGTTACAGATATGACATGAGATCATTTGTCCACCATATTTTTTGTTTTGGTCAGGGAGCATAGAGTTGAAATATTGATACTTTGACACATACTACTTCAGTGAGTGACATTTTAATTTTTTAATTTTATATCTCTTTTCATTGTATTGAAAGCTCTGCTCTAATTGTTCCACGTCTGTTGAAATAAAAAGAATTACAATCCAGCCACCCCTCAACACCACCACTACTCCTCAGCCAATCAGGAGCACATTTGTTTATGAGCTACCACCTCCTTTCCTCCTCTCCCTTCTCTTACTCTTTCAACTTTATATATCTTTTGAGTTACTGAAGTTTCCTTCAATTGCCTACAATTTGCCTCATTCCCTGGACCCATTCTTTAACATAATGCTAAGTGCATTAGCACAAGCCTACAATTTTTTTCTCAACATGCAGTCTGTGTCCTCTAGTACCATGTTGTCTGAGTCAAAAGTACGGTGGTTAACAATCTAAGCGAGTCTCCAACTTTGTATTGAAAAAGCACTGCTTCAATTTTGTGATTACAGGAAGTGTTTTTAGTTGATTTTATATCTTATTCTGTGAACTCGACTTTGTTCAGAATCGTTTTTAATCTAATGTGTAACTGACAGCATTTTCACAACAAACCATAATCAAATATGGTCATATACCGCCCTAAGATTAATATGACTCCCTTTTTAAAAGTGATTGCATAGATGTCGTTATTTTCATGGTTTAATACTTTCATAGGATGTCATGGGCATGAAGTAGAGCAAGGCATAGATGCGGATAAGTTGTTAATGGGACTCCAGACACTGTGGAAATGTCATGGCAACACCGGGGAAATATGCCATCGGGGAAAGCATGTTAATCTCTGCATTGACTCCCAGCAACATTGGAATGCATTTAGGATATTATGTGTGTGTGTATTTCACACTTTGTTAAGGTAAAAATGTAAGACACTTGTACAGATGTCAACCGCAATGTGTTGCATGTTAATGTCATCATCAGTCCAACCAAATTCTTTATGTTACCTACAGTATGCTACCAGTGGTGTGTTGCTTTTAGCAGTCACTTCTCAATCTGAAAATAACAATTTATAAATGTTGAGCAGAAAAAAATAAACAAAATCAAAATTATGAAATGATATTGTGGCCTGTTATAATAAACAAATCTTAAATTATTTGACAGATAAAAACTTAGATCTCAGTCTTTGTGTGCCAATGACAATGTCTTTCTTCAATCCCCCACAATTTGCGTTCACCATCTATTTGTGAAAATTCTATAGCAATGTAGCGTGGGAAGACAGACACATTTGAACAAACAATAGATTCTGCAGTAAATAAGTAAATAAAAATGTGCCCATCTTGAATCCTACACAGATCAGTGCACCATAGCCTCTCAGAGCCACTGTTGGCCTATATGCAAATGAACCATTTGCCACACTTGCCATCTCGGTCACTGAACTGTGTCTACATCATGTAGCAAAAGCACGTCTTTAGATAACCACAAAAGCATTCACTGAAGCTACAAAATACCTATGAATGTTTTACTGCGACCACTGTATGTAAATTCCACAGGAGTCCTCTTACATTTGGGAACATCCCAGTCCTAATTAAAAGACCATGAACAGGTAGTTCCACATATCAACAACACAACATCAGGTAGCCAGAGTAAGATGAGCTAAAACATTTACAAGGAAGCTGCAGATAATCCCTCAAACCTTAACAGCTTCAAAGTTATATTTACACTTCTGTAGCCTATATGCATGCTTCTGTCACATTCCGCTCCAATACACGCATGACAATGTAAATGGAACTTGGCAATTGAGGAAGGTGGCCTGGTCTGATGAATCACGTTTTCTTTTACATCACATGGATGGCCAGGTGTGTGTGTATCGCTTACCTGGAGAACACATGGCACCAGGGTGCACTATGGGAAGGAGGCAAGCCGGCGGAGGCAGCGTGATGCTTTGGGCAATGTTCTGCTGGGAAACCTTGGGTCCTGCCATTCATGTGGATGTTACTTTGACATGTACCACCTACCTGAGCATTGTTGCAGACCATGTGCACACTTTCATGGCAACGGTATTTCCTTGTGGCACTAGCCTCTTTCAGCAGGATAATGCGCCCTGCCACAAAGCAAAAAATGGTTCAGGAATGGTTTGAGGAACACAACAACGAGTTCACGGTATTGACTTGGCCTCCAAATTCCCCAGATCATAAACCAATCGATCATCTGTGGGATGTGCTGGACAAACAAGTCCAATCCGCGAAGGCCCCACCTCACAACATACAGGACTTAAAGGATCTGCTGCCAACGTCTTGGTGCCAGATACCACAGCACACCTTCAGAGGTCTAGTGGAGTCCATGCCTCGACTGGTCAGGGCTGTTTTGGCAGCAACAGGGGGACCTACACAATATTAGGCAGGTGATCATAATGCTATGGCTGGTCGGTGTAGAAAACAGATGCAGGGAGATTAGCAGAGTTTTCAGTACTGTGCAGTGCAGCTACAGTATTTAATACAGGTTGGAGGGGGATCGATGTGGTGAGAATAATCTTAGAAGTCTCCATGGGACAGATGGTCAGTTGCTAAGGGCCAGCGCTCAAGGAAGAAACTGTTCAGGTTCCAGGATTTATTGTTAATGATTGATTTGTATTACACACCGCCTACCAGAGGATCATATTTTGAACAGGGGATGACGGGTGGGTGGAGCCAGCGACAAATGTTTCCTTTCCTTGAAGTAGTGCAGGACCTTAATAGAAGACAGGTGGTGGCCGATGACGTACCGTGTTGCAGTTTAATCCTGCAGCGGGGTGATCGCAGGTGACGATATGGTGTACGATAGACACGCAAAACTCTCATTGGCCATGTTTATGACATTGACTAGAGTTGAAGGAAATTGAATCATTGAATTAATATTTGTTAACAAGGAGGTAGGAAGACGGAGTAGGCAAATTGTAACTGGCAGTTTGTCTCACAGCTGAGGATGTCTGTGTGTGCGGGAGAGGAGAGAGAAAGAGAAAGAAAGAGTGAGGAGAGCGAGAGAAAGCGATAGAGAGCAGAAAATCAACAGAAGTGGGAGGAACAAAGCTGCTGAGAAGAAAGGAAAGAAGAGAGGAAGGAGAGTGATGAGATATGTGAAGGAGTGTTTCAAAGAAAGAAAGGACAGTGCTGGTTCTCTAACGCAGCCTCGGCAACTGTTGCTATAGTGACTGACTCAGAAGTTTTGGGCCACAGAGTTTCGTTTGACTTGAGAGGAAGTTAGATATTGGTACAAACCTCACAACTAAAGCACAGTCTTTTGTCTCCAGCGTTTTTACACAGACCTGAGAGATACTCTCGCTAACATTCAACAAGGCTATGTCTGTTGAGTTTCCTGATAAATAACCTTGTTCTCAGGATATTTGTCATTGCACATACATGTCTAGTGCATCAACTATTTCAAAATGGCCTTGGTTGGATTGACCATGGAATTATAGGACTGAGTTACTGAGAAAAGCATTTGTCAACATTTATTTTTAGCGAATTGGTTCCCTTGGTTGCAGCTTCTCATTAATCATAGCGTTACCAAACAACAGCAACACTGCACTCAAAATATTTTCAGAATAGGTCAACATAACAAAGGATGCTGTTTCAAATGGGTTTTATTTGCTGTTAGTTGTGATAATAATTTGCTTCCAGATATGGACTTCATTATGTATGATGGGACTACAATTCTAAAGAGATTTCTCCAGGCTGACTGGGGATGACCACCGTGCCAGTAGAGAAAGGGTGTCAACACTCACGCTCCACTCGCGCTCCGCTCCCGCTCCTCTCATGCTCCACTCACGCTCCACTCATGCTTCACAGTGAGGATGTTAGCATGCAAACAGTAAAATGGTTACAATTTCACCAATTCTTTGACTAGAGCTAAAGCGTATCAGTCGTCCTTTTGAGGTCAATGATTCGCTGGCTGAGTGGAGCAGATGTAGTGGTGATGGCCTCAATTTTTGCTTTTAGCCCAGCGATAGCCATCTTGAAATTCTCCTCAACTGCAGGGTGCTGTTTATCAAGAGCAGCGAATAAATAGGCCACTGTTAGAGGCTTCATATATATGAAGTATATATCTATCATAGGGGCATCATATTTTGGGACCTCAGTGACATCACATTGTGATTTATGTCCCCTCGTTGCCTTATCACAGGGCATCTCCACACAAATACATGGGATCTATGAATGTCAAATAAATATTGGCTGCAGGAGGAGTGACAAAAGAAAGGGTAGTAGTAAGGAATGCAGCAGCCATGCTCCAAAGAGACCAACCTACCACGCCTTGTTGCTCGTTACCAGTGAACATTATCGATCATTATCTTTTGCAGAGATGTTAGTCGACCAATAAAGTCTAGTGTTAAGGAATTCAGAAAAATAAAGGGTTGTTTTTGTAACGTGATAATGTACTCAAACACCTGTCTATTACACGTCTAAGCCTGAGCCAGCCAGTTCATATGAATCCACTTACAAGAGCAATTAGGTTTAATGCCTTGCTGAGAGGCAAATTGACAGATTTTTCATGTTGTCAGCTTGGGGATTTTCAGTTACTGGCCCAAGCAAGAGTGAAACAGTCACAAATTGATATTTGACAAAAGATCAGACAGTTAGAGAAAATGCTGAACATTCCCTGCCAATAGTTGTTCAGATCTTTAATGCCATGGTGGTCTCATGTAGAACAGTACATACAGTGCCATTCAGAATTCTTGGACCCTTGGTATACAGTAGCAGAAGAGACTACCAAAATAGAGTTCATGTTCATAAAAAATGAAATAAATCTCAATTTTATTAAAATGAAGTTGTTGAAAGAGAACATAAAAATAAATACTTTTTTCAAAAAACATGTCAATTATTGGCACCCCTAGATTTGTTTTTAATGACCACATCCCCCATTAATATAAATATGAGGTGACACGTCTAACTCTGTGATGACAGCGCCCTCTGCTGCCTCTCCTCCCCCTGCAGCAGACAGGCTTCAGTGGTCGACATCACCGGCTTCCTGATACCACCGCCCATCTCATCAGTTCATCACACACCTGTTGTCTTGATTAGCGCACACACCTGTACCCCATTTGTGATAATTCCCCCAGTATATGTGTTCCTTCAGCTCCCCTGGTCTTCGTGTGTAATTGTCTCGTGCTAGGAGCTACGTCGGACTTGTTTATATTGTTACTAACCCAGACTATGGGCATTCTAAGTTGTTTTTCTCTTGTCCGTGTGGACAGAAATAAATACTCCTTCGTGACTTCACTGCTCCGCTCATCATTTCCACAAAGTCCTGACAGAATTACACACCTTTAAACTCTGAGCATGGAACACAAGGGAGCCGAAGGTGAGCCCGGTGTTGCGGACCTGGTTAAAGAACATTCGTCCATGCTGGCCAGCCTAGGCGCCGCGATGGGCAGCGCGTTAAAAACAGTACAGCGTCTAGAGCTGAGCCAGCAGAGCCCCGCAACACCGGCCATGTCGCCGCCATCCCAGGCTACGCCACCTGGCATTGGAGCAGTACACATCCCGCTCCCCTGGGACTATGATGGGATGGCGGCCGGCTGCCAGGGTTTCCTGCTGCAGGTGGACATCGCACTCCAGTCGGTTCATCCTGCGCCCACAGACGCCCAGAAGATCTCCTCGCTTGTCTCCTGCCTGTCCGGGAAAGCCCTGGAGTGGGCCACCGCCGTTTGGAACACAGAGGGGCTCACCCAGGGCAGCTACCCCAAGTTCATCCGCCGTTTCCGAGTGGTCTTCGACCATCCACCCGAGGGAAGAGAGGCGGGTGAACAGCTCTTCCATCTATGGCAGGGGACGAGATCGACGCAGGAGTTCGCACTGGAGTTCCGAACCCTGGCAGCGGGGTCTGGGTGGAACGAGCGGGTCCTCATCGATCACTTTCACTGCAGCCTTCGGGAAGACGTCCGGAGGAAGCTAGCATGTCGAGACGCCACCCTCTCCTTCGACCAGCTGGTTGAGATGTCCATCCGCCTCGACAATCTGCTGGCTGCCCGAGGATGTCCGGGAAGAGGCCCGCCAGTTCCACCCCAACAACTGGATACCGCCGTCCCCATGGACCTGGGGGGCTGCGCTCCCGGGCAGAGGTCAGGGAGGACAGGTGTGGGGTGCCTCTAAGGGGAAACGAGGCCGTTCCTCTGCACCACACCATTCTCCCGCCACCGAGTCGAGAGGCGGCAGGCACGGCACTTCCGTATCACCCCAGGTATCTCACGTTCATTCACCCCTTGTCTCCCCCCTCTCTCAGTACACCATTCCAGTCAGGTTCCCCGGTTTTCCACTGATTACCCAGTGTAAGGCGCCTGGGAATTTCATCGATAAATCATTCACTTTACGCGTGCGCATTCCCCTCAAGGTCCTTACCAGCCCCCTACTGTGAGAGCGTTGGACAACCGGCCAATGGGTTCGGGTTTGGTCACGGAGCATACAGTTCCTCTCCTTATGATCACTGACGGCAGGCACAGTGAAACGCTTTCCTTCCATGTTATCAACTCTCCCACATTCCCTGTCGTGTTAGGTTTCCCTTGGTTAGCTCTCCATGATCCCGTTATTTCCTGATCTCCTGAGTCAGGTTCTTTTGGGGTGGTCACGGAAGTGTCGAGGTAGATGTTTGGGTGTTTCCGTCGGCTCGACCACGGTGGAAAGTCCAGACAGTGCTCCCGCCGTGCCGATCCCCCCCGAATATGTGGACTTAGCCTTGGTTTTCTCCAAGGCTAAGGCCACTGTGTTGCCGCCTCATAGGCCGGGGGATTGCGTAATAAACCTCACGGAGGGAGCCGCACTCCCTAAGGGTCACGTGTCCCAAGCCGAAACGGCGGCGATGGCCGCGTATGTTGAGGAGGCTCTGGGACAGGGGTACATTAGGCCCTCCAAGTCACCGGCGTCCTCGAGTTTCTTTTTTGTGAAAAAGAAGGACGGTGGTTTGCGCTGCTTACAGGGCGCTGAATGAAATCACCGTCCCGTTCAGCTACCCTCTTCCTCTGATCTCTGCAGAGGTAGAGAGGATGCACGGAGCATGCTTTTTTTAATTGGCCGACCCCAACCACGATGAGGGGAGTGCAACGATTCTTAGGCTTCTCTAATTATTACAGGAGGTTTATCCGGGGCTTTAGCCAGGTCACGGCTCCGATCACCTCCCTTCTGAAGGGGGGGGGCCAACCCGGTTGCGGTGGACCGCGGAGGCGGAGCGGGCGTTTGTGGAACTGAAAGACCGTTTCACCACCGCTCCGGTCCTGACCCATCCCGACCCGTCGCTCCAGTTCATTGTGGAGGTGGACGTGTCTGACTGTGGGCTCGGGGCCGTCCTCTCCCAGCGAACGGGGAGCCGTAACACACTCCGTCCCTGTGCGTTTTTCTCTCAGAAGCTCAGTGCGGCGGAGCATAATTACGATGTGGGTGATCGCGACCTGTTGGCCATGGTTAGGGCCCTGTCGGTGTGGAGGCACTGGCTTGAGGGGGTCTAACACCCTTTCCTCGTCTGGACTGACCACCGCAACCTGGAGTACATGCGGGCAGCGAGGAGGCTGACCCCTCGCCAGGCAACGTGGGCCATGTTCTTTACCTGGTTTGTTTTCACCCTTACGTACTGGCCGGGGAATAAGAACATCAGGGCAGACGCACTGTCTCGTCAGCATGACACGGAGGAGAGGCCAGTGGATGATGCTCCCATAATGCCGGCGTCGTGCATTGTGGCGCTGGTGGTGTGGGAATTGGACGCAGACATTGCTCGAACGCAGCATGACGAGCCCTCTCCGCCCCCTTACCCTGAGGGCCGCACGTATGTGCCGGCGTCTGTCTGTGACCGGCTCATCTACTGGGCCCATACATCTCCCTCCTCCGGTCATCCTGGTATCGGGCTGATGGTGCGCGACCTGACCGGTAAGCACTGGCCCTGACCGGCACCCCATACCCATCCCACAACGACCATGGTCCCATCTTTCTATTGATTTACTCACTAATCTTCCCACTTCCCAGGGCCATACCACCATCCTGGTCGTTGTGGACAGGTTCTCTAAGTCCTGCCGCCTCTTGCCTCTGCCTGGCCTTCCCACTGCCCTACAGACCACGGTGGCTCTGTTTACACATGTCTTCCGTCACTACGGGGTGCCCGAGGACATAGTGTCTGACCGGGGCCCCCGGTTCACGTCAAAGGTCTGGAAGGTGTTCATGGAGCGCCAGGGGGTCTTGGTCAGCCAGGCGCCAGGCGGGGGGCCTCCAGTACCTCGTGGATTGGGAGGGGTACAGCGGAGCTGGGTTCTGGTGAGGGACGTTCTGGCTCCCGCCCTTCTCCGCGACTTCGATCGCCGTCACCTGGATCGCCCTGCTCCGCGCCCTCCAGGTCGGTCCCGAGGCCGAAGTCGCCTCTCCTCCCCCTACAGCGGGCAGGCTTCAGCGGTCGACGTCACTGGCTTTCTGACACCACCGCCCATCTCATCACACACCTGTTGTCTTGTTTAGCGCGCACACCTGTACCCCATTTGTGATAATTCCCCCAGTATATGTGTTCCCTCTGCTCCCCTGGTCTTTGTACGTAGTTGTCTCGTGGTACGAGCTACATCGGATTTGTTTATATTGTTACTAACCCAGACTGTGGGCATTCTAAGTTTTTGTTCTCTTGTCCGTGTGGACAGAAATAAATACTCCTTCGTGACTCCCCTGTTCCGCTCACCATTTCCACGAAGTTCTGACAAACTCCTTTAATCTATCAACATGATAGAAGTCATAGAACAAACAAATGAAATCCGCAAAAAAGTATAATCTCATCTCCACTGTACTGTAATTAAGAAGTTTAATCAGCTGGAGCTGTGATGAACTTCTCTTGAAAAAGACATATTTTGTCCCAACACACAAAGAGAAGAATGTTTCCATGGATAAAATATCCTGAAACCAAATGAAATTCACAGAAATTGGTTGAATCTTGGTGTTACCAAGGTTCCAGCATTACAACTAGATGCCAACTCCATGCAATCAAACTATCTGACCATCTTGCCAGAAGACACACTTTACTCGCTACAATACATAAATGTCAGCAGCGGGAGGTTGCTACATGTTGTTGGAACTTTGGAACCAGGTTTTATGGTCAGATGATAATACTTTTTTCAGGCAAGATGCCCAATAGCATGTTGGCATTGAGGTGCCATCTGCCTGGTTTTTATTTTACCTCAATTAAAGGCTTGATTTTTACATTTGTTTTAGTGTATGATTAAGCTGATAAACAACAATGCCATTTTTACTCATCTTTGCCAAGGGGTCTAATCAATCTGGAGGTCACTAGAAAGTGCATAGTTCAGTATTTTGGAATATGGTACAAACCATAAACTACTAGAATGCCATAGACTACTGACATGAGAATTACAGATTGAAGGCCAGAAGGTTACACTAGTGATGGGTCGTTTGCGAACGATACGTTCTTTTTGAACAAATCTTTTTGGTGAATTGTGAGTCTTGTTTCTTCTCAGTAGGATCTTCGAATCTCGTTCACCGGAAGGAACAAGGAACAAAATGAACGGTGATCCATGGTTCTTTCGGATTTTCGAATCTTGTTCACCGGTAGGAACGATGAATGGTGATCCATGGCTCTTTCGGATCTCCGTATCTCGTTCACCGGAAGGAACGATGGTCCCCGGGTCTTCGAATTTCGTTCAACGGAAGGAATGATGAACGATGATCCATGGCTCTTTCGGATCTCCGAATCTCGTTTCTCCGGAAGGAACAATGAACGATGATCCATGGCTCTTTCGGATCTCTGTATCTCGTTCACCGGAAGGAACGATGATCCACGGATCTTCGAATCTTGTTCACCGGAAGGAATGATGAACGATGATCCATGGCTCTTTCAGATCTCCGAGTCTCATTCACTGGAAGGAACCAAACGATGATCTCTGAATCTAATTCACTGCAAGGAACGATGAACGAAATAAACGATGATCCACATGTACCATGTACATGTCTATTGGTAATCCTGTAACTGTCAGGACTCGATTATACTGAATAGATATATTAATACACTTTTTTTCATGTTACTTTTCATCCCGCGATCACCGGAAGGAACGACAATAAAAATAATAATTTATTATTATTAATAAATCAAATCAGATTAAACTGATTTGATTTATTAATAAACTTCTTCTCATGGTCCTTTTCATCCCGCGATCACCGGAAGGAACAACAGGAGAGGATAGCTTAAGTTTTTTAATCTTTTGGATCTCCGAGTCTCTCATTTATTATCATCCTTAATGTTCCAAAGTAAGAAACGTTAGCTACAATAAATATTAGGACAGTAGGCTGTTATTCAGCTGGCAAGTGATTATGTTATGCACATGTATATTGGTAATACTGTAACTGTCAGGACTCGATTATACTGAATAGATATATTAATACACTTTTTTTCATGTTACTTTTCATCCCGCGATCACCGGAAGGAACGACAATGACTAAGGAGAAGATAGCATAATCTTTTGGATCTCCGAGTCTCTCATTTATTATCAGCCTAATAGACAAAAGGTATTTGGTCCATTATCATCTATTAGATTAAATTAGTAGTATTAGTACATTTTAAAAGTTGTAATGATAAATATAATTACGTTTAAAATGAACTATTTTCTAATGATTTCTTTCATCTAAATTGATCCTTGATCTTGCCTCTTGATTTTGACTCTGGACAATGAGATGCGCTTGTGCGTTTTTTGTGCATTAGTTAATTATTAAATCTTCTGATAATACACATAATGAACATGGTTTTGGTGTTGGCTGTAAAGCAGGATGTGGTGTAGCATTTACTCTTAGTTAGAGTACTACGGTTCCTTCCTATTCCCATCTTTATAACAAGCGTAGCCCGACTTTCCCATTTTCAAATAAAAATGGTCAAGAATTGTATGGCTCCCAGCTCAACAATCTGTTTGATTTTTGTTGCACATGGTGTTTTTGTGCTTGTTGGCAAAACCAAGACTGAGACCATGTATTGACTTAACTAACTGTTCTCACTATTTTGTAAAATATATCAACTAAAATGAATCCTGCAACTGGACTTTTGGCAAAGAAATGTCTGTTGCCTTTGTCTAAGTCATGACAACTTTAGAGCTAGACATAATTCACTGGCTGCAAAACGCCCATGGCAAATGGATGAAAAGGATGGGAGAAGGGACAACTGCCAAAACAAAGACAACATATACACTGTGTGCTGTTGAAATTTAGGCTAGCTAATTAAACAAATGAGTAGGTATTTCAATCGCACTAGCCAATAGTGTTACGTCCCCAGGTCTTGTTAGTGTTCTGTGTATGTGTGGGTGTTCTGTTCTGCACAAGTGGTGCTAATCAGGCTCATCTTCCACTCTTCAATGACCACTCCCTCCCTTTCAATGACCACTCCCTCCCGTTATTGCACCCAGCTGGTTCCAGTTCTCATCAGCTAATCCTTTCCTTCCCTCAGCTGTATAAGAGTCCTACTGGTTTCCTTGCTTTCCTTGTCTGTTGTGTTTCAGTTGATGTAAGAGAGGGTTTCTGATTTTGTTAACATGTACCTAGACTGCTGAAATGTGTTATTATTATATTCCTGGAATTTAGTTGTGAGCTGTTGCGTTTGATTTGTTAACTGTTAACTGTCTTGTGTGTGGTGTTTCCAGGCGGAAGGGGGAATCACTGTGGGAGTGTTTAGGCAAGAGGCCCTCGGGCATACATACCCCAGTAGAGTACTTCTTGCCTATACACCCTAGGTGAGATCTGGGCAGACCACCCCCTGTACTTATTTAGTTAGCCAGGCTAGTTTTGTCCGGTTAGGTAAGTTGGATTAGCGGGTTTACGACTTAGGGTTGAAGTTGGGTTAGGGGGTTTGAGTTTTACTTTCTTTGCTTTGGTTCCGTCCAGCCCCTTCTCCCACCTTTGCTGCCTCCACCCCGGGGCTGTGAGGGTTACACGTGTAGTGGTGTTATGTAACACCCCCCCCCCCCCCCCAGAGAGTCTATAACATAATGGCCGCTTTCAAAATGAAAGTGCAAATTACTTATCTTACCCCTAATGTTAAATATAGTGAGCCTGCTATTTTTGCTATTGCTAGTTAATGTTTACTAGCCATATTCCATAAATCTAAGTATTCTGTGCAAAGCCAAATTAATTTTCCTTGGATGAGTAGGATACGACAGAGTAAAGGGGATGCCAGCTTGCCACAGGTTTGCTAGTGGCTCTGATTATGAAGCCACCTTGGACAAAATATTTCAGCAGACCTTCCATGCATTTGGTTGGAAGAGCCTCAGGATCCCGATGACCTGATAAATGAAACACTACAGTAGTATTGTGATATTGCACCATGTTTGTTTTCCAGACGGTTGCCATTACGGTTAATTTCACTACGCAGTAAAACACAACATGTTGACCATGCTGAAAGGCGCATGCGAAGCAGAGGGAATGAACAATGACACAAGCCTACTGGAAGCTGGAGACTGTTATTTGATAATACGGGGAATATACTCTAACATGGGGCGCCGAACCTCCTTCCGTCCCATCCATCTCTACTCCCACCTCATATCCTCCTCTCCCATCCTCTTATCCACCCGTCCTGTGGTCATAACATACAATAGGAGAATGACCTAACCTCTAATAGAGGTATTTCGTTCTGAAGAAATGGATCGAAGAATCCTCCTCTGATAGAGTGCCTCTGAGATCAGTAGAGGAAGCAGAGGTAACCAGAAGGTTCAGGATATCCACTTTAGTTCATCTGTCCCGATTCATCATTCATGTACCTATAGGATCTATTGATATACGTATTGATTGTCACTGTAGGTTTGAGAGGTATAATCAATTTCTCCAATTCATGTTTTTCCTTTGTCTGAGGCAGATGAACAATGTATTGATATGGTCTGTGGGAGTTGGAAGGAGAAAGAAGACGGATCAGTGATGACCAAAGAAAGTCAAGTGGGGAACCAGAGAGAATGAAGCAGTTAAACACTTGTGTGTTTAATAAAGTGGGCTGTTATTTAACGAAGAGGACTAAACACAGCTTTTTGAAACAGAGCTGGGAATACCAAATAACTCCCCATTTCATGTACAGTGCAATAGTATACGAAGGACAGTGTCTTTTGGATTTTGGACGCATGTGAGACTGGTGTGATGTGAGATAAAGAAGCGCAGAAAGCACCTAAGGGTGAATTTCGCAAACCATTTCAAAAGGGCGAAAACAGATACTTTCCTTAAAACATCCGGATAGGAATATAGAAAGGAAAGCTCCATATAAAGAGGAGGGGTTGTGTGGAGAAGTGGTTTGTAGAGCTGAAAGTGAGAGTAAAGCACTCTGAGCTATTTGAGTTGAAGTAGGAGCACAGAGAGAGAAGAGGCATATCTATCAGAGAAACAGTCATTCAGGCTTCTAGCCCAAGGCTTTTATGTCTAAATGTATACTGAACATCTCAAGCAAGAATACTGAACCTCATGAAAGTGTGTCCACTGTATCCAGAATGGAAAAGAAATTAGCTACAAAATATATTTTTAAAAACATATTGAATTCTGTACATTTGGCTGCTATCCTTCAGTGCGAATTCTATACATCTGTACAGTAAGCTTGTAAGTATACCCATTGAAGAAGTATTTAAATTTTACAGGATAGTTTCATTGGCTTAAAGGTGGATGCGGGAATTACTGTACCATCCACAAGTTAAATATCCTTAATATACTGAGGGAATAGGGTGGGCCCAAGAACTGAACCTTGAGGAACACGCACAGACACAGCCAGAGATGTGGATACCAGGCAAAGTTTAACAGGGTCAAAGTCTTTAGCTACATTTCTACAGTGGCACAATACAGCTTTTGTTAGGCAAAGCGGATGTAAATATAGTTGCATCTTTGTGAGGTGGGAAGTCTTGTGTGTAGTTAGCTACATCATTATGATTGGTCTGTACCTTTTGAAGCTCCGCCATGCAAGGCATTCATTTGGATGATGTTTTACAAATTGCCACTGACTTACGCTGGTGCACCCCTTTTAAACACATCTATTTGAACCTGCACAGATTTCGGTGGATTGAGCATCCTAGATAAGTTCACTCATGGTAATCGGAGCGCAGACAGAACCTGAGATAGGTCTATACCAAACAGACAGAACCTGAGATAGGTCTATACCAAACAGACAGAACCTGAGATAGGTCTATACCAAACAGACAGAACCTGAGATAGGTCTACACCAAATAGACAGAACTTGAGATAGGTCTATATCAAACACACAGAACTTGAGATAGGTCTACACCAAACAGACAGTACCTGAGATGGGTCTATATCAAACACACAGAAACTGAGATAGGTCTATATCAAACACACAGAACCTGAGATAGGTTTATACCAAACAGACAGAACCTGAGAAAGGTCTATATCAAACACACATAACTTGAGATAGGTCTATACCAAACTGAGAGAACCTGAGGTAGGTCTATAACAAACAGACAGAACCTGAGATAGGTCTATACCAAACAGACAGAACCTGTGATAGGTCTATACCAAACAGACAGAGCCTGAGATAGGTCTATATCAAAAACACAGAACTTGAGATAGGTCTATACCAAACAGAAACAGCAACATATTGTTGTTGCATATCTCTTATGACTGACTACATTTAAATGCTCATGGAGTTTTATAAAATTGCAATAATTCCACCATCATTAGATTTTCTTCATCATTACTATTATTAACCAGATGGGTTATTTATTAATCCAAGTATTATACATTCTGTATTAGATTGTAAAACCTTGAAGGGTGTGTGATGCTTGATGGACACATGGTATTACTTAGAGGATTGAAAAAGTGTGATATTTGTATATGTTTTTCTCTTCTTTTTACCAGTCAGCTATCATTTTCATCAACACTAAAAGCATTGTTCTGTTGTGTTCCGGTGATAGAAAAGGAGAGAGAATTAGACAGTGAGAGAGAAGAGGGACAAGTGAGAAAAGATATTAGAAAGAGGAGAAAGGGGCAGGGACTGATCCTTCCATTAGAAGAATGCAGTGGATAGAACAGATTGAGAACACAGGCTCCTTTGGTGTAGAAAAGAAGGTGGAATTGAATTGCATGAACATGCAAGAGAACAACAGAAAAATACATTTTTAAAATGTTCTCTACATCAGACAAACATAGAGCTGATAAACTGCGTATGAATGCACACGTTTTTTTGTTTTTTTTCAAATAGAAAATCCCTCAATCTCTCTGCTGAGGAATGAAAGGAACTGTTAATGAATGGAGCAGTTTGAGGCCAGTGGTGGGGTGGTCTGGTATAGTGATAGTATAGTTGTGAATTGGTACCCATGGTCATGTCCCAAATGGCAACCTGCTCCCTATGTTGTACACAGTGTTGGACACTATATAGAGAATAAGGGGCCAATTGGGATGTGGACCAAGTATCCTGCAGAGAGGGATATATAGTATCTCTTCTGTGTCTCTATGAATAATCAGAGTACATCTCTATGGGGGTTCAACCAGTGGAGATTGGGTTAGCAGGGGGCTGCTAATGACAGTTATACCTAGCCTCTTGATTCCTCTTTCACTCTATCTCCCTTTTTCTTTCCAACCTCCTACTTATGTACAGTATACATCTTCTATTCCTTTATTGTCTCTACTCTTTTTCTTTCATTCCTCTTTTCCTCACACATTGTTTCCTGTGTCTATCTATCCATCATGCATTCTTGCCTCCTTCGCATTTTCCATCTTCCATTCCTACGTTACAGTCCTCTACATTTTAGCTCCTCCTTCATTCCACTGAATTCAAATGAGCTGTAATGAACATGCTCGCTGTGATTTCATTGTTTTATGTATTATTCAACCTCTGACCACTAGAAGTCCCCAAAAGAGGATACATCTAAAGAAAAAATATACAGATGGAAAGTCATAGTCTGTTTCAGCACCTCTACACTGCAAAAAATGTTGCCAATGGAACAAGACAATTTAACTGATTTTGAGGAGATATTTCCTTGAAATAAGTGAAATAATCTGCCAATGGAACAAGACAAATTACATGATATTCAAGGCATGTTTTCTAAAAACAAGCAGTATATTCTGGCTTGTTAAGAAAAATGTACCTTATTTTAAGGATGGTTAGATTTTTTAACCTGAAAACAAGTTAAATCTGCTTGATAAGACAGATATTTTTTGCAGTGTAAAGAACGCAAAGAAATGTATATTCTTAAAGGTAACGGACAACAACAGATCAGTGTTCCCTAGCGCTATCCTTAATTTCAATAAGCTTTATGCCTAAACTTAACCAGTTTAAGTCCGAGTCCAGTCCCAAAACTCTGTGTTTAAATATTCAATCTGTTTACCTAGTTTAATACAGTGGAATAGTTTGCTATTTTTCTGTGCCACCAAATGTACATATGCAGTTCTGTGTAGTTGTTAAATTATCAGGGGTGTATTATTCATTTTGCCAAACAAATCGTTTTAGTTTCACAATGTTTTGTCAAACGGCACAACACTGGACAAACGGCACAACAGAGACCTACTTGAATTTGCCAATAGAAATTAAGTGCTGTAAGAAAAATGTTTTCTTTAGCAGATAAAATACTTAAATACAGCCCAGCCCTGTTATGAGAAGTCCAATCTGGAGGCCACTACTCACCACTCCAAATGGGATATCCTTATTCGGAGCAGCTGATGAGTCCGTCTGTGTAGCTGAAGGTTGTGGTTTTGAGACCCTGCCCCGCAAAAAATATGCACATTTAAAATGTGTCCCACCAATGCACTAGAGAAAGAAGAAAAGGTAACGCAGATTAATTGTCCTATCTTTGGAACTGTAAGGGCTTCATTTAAGCCATATTCGCCGACTTAAAGAGATAAACTTGTTGGAATAACCTGGCAACAGGATGCAGTGTGGAAAGTGAGATATAGTGGGATGACAAAATTGATTTCTGTAGCTTAAAAAAATCGTATATCAGCTTGTTTATCTTGACCAGGCAAAGGGCAGTAATAGAAGGCTGGTACTGCTTAGCTATGGGGAAGAAAGAGATTTGCTTGCGTGATGTGTATGATCAGAGACGGAGAGGAGACTGCCTGCCTGTCTGCCCACACTCCCCTACAGCTCATATACTGATGTGGGCTGTGTGTGGTGCGAAGTTCCCACTGCAAAACAGAACCATTGCAAGCATCTAGTAATGTACAGTGGATATAAAAAGTCTACACACCCCTGTTAAAATTCTAGGTTCTTGTGATGTAAAAGAATGAGACAAAGATAAATCATGTCAGAATTTTTTCCACCTTTAATGTGACCTATAACGTGGACAATTCAATTGAAAAACAAACTGAAATCTTTGAGGGGGAAAAATAAAAAATATAAAACTCACAATAACCTGGTTGCATAAGTGTGCACACCCTTAAAGTAATACTTTGTTGAAGCACCTTTTGATTTTATTACAGCACTCAGTCTTCTTGGGTAGGAGTCTATTAGCATGGCACATCTTGACGTGGCAATATTTGCCAACTCTTCTTTGCAAAAGCGCTCCAAATCTGTCAGATTGCGAGGACATCTCCTGTGCACAGCCCTCTTCAGATCACCCCACAGATGTTCAATTGGATTCAGGTCTGGACTCTGGCTGGGCCATTCCAAAACGTTAATCTTCTTCTGGTGAAGCCATGCTTTTGTGGATTTGGATGTGTGCTTTGGGTCATTGTCGTGCTGAAAGGTGAACTTCCTCTTCATCTTCAGCTTTCTAACAGACACCTAAAGGTTTTGTGCCAAAATTGCCTGGTTTTTGGAACTGTTCATTATTCCCTCCACCCTGACTAAGGCCCCAGGTTCCAGCTGAAGAAAAACAGCCACAAAGCATGATGTTGCCACCACCATGCTTCACTGTGGGTATGGTGTTCTTTGGGTGATGTGTAGTGTTGTTTTTGCGCCAAACATACCTTTGGTAATTATGGCCAAAAAGTTCAACCTTGGTTTCATCAGGCCATAACACATTTTCCCGCGTGCTTTTGGGGGACTTGATGTATGTTTTTGCAAACTTCAGCCGGGCTTGGATGTTTTTCTTTGTAAGAAAAGGCTCCCGTCTTGCCACCCTACCCCATAGCCCATTCATATGAAGAATACGGGAGATTGTTGTCACATGTAGCACACAGCCAGTACTTGCCAGAAATTCTTGCAGTTCATTTAATGTTGTTGTAGGCCTCTTTGAAGCCTCCCTGACCAGTTTTCTTCTCGTCTTTTCATCAATTTTGGAGGGACGTCCAGTTCTTGGTAATGTCTCTGTTGTGCCATCTTTTCTCCACTTGATGATGACTGTCTTCACTGTGTTCTATGGTATATCTAATGCTTTGGAAATTCTTGTGTACCCTTCTCCTGACTGAGATCTTTCAACAATGAGATCTGTCTGATGCTTTGGAAGCTCTCTGCAGACCATGGCTTTTGCTCTGAGATGCAACTAAGAAAATGTTAGGAAAATCCTACTAGAACAGCTGAAATTTATTTGTGCTTAATCAGAGTCACTTTAAATGATAGCAGGTTTGTAACGACTTCTATTTAACATGAGTTTGAATGTGATTGGTCAATTCTGAACACAGCCACATCCCCAGTTATAAGAGGGTGTGCACACTTATGCAACCAGGTTATTGTAACGTTTTTATTTTTCATTTTTCCCCCTCGAAGATTTCAGTTTGTTTTTCAATTGAATTGTTCACATTATAGGTCACAATAAAAGTGGAAAAAGTTCTGACATGATTTATCTTTGTCTCATTCTTTCATCACAAAAACCTTGTCTTTTAACAGGGGTGTGTAGACTTTTTATTTCCACTGTATATCAACTCTACAGAATATTAGTACAGTTACGGTTACAAGTACTCTTATTAATATTTAAATATGTAGTGGCAGTATAGGGGAAAATATAGTATGTGCACAATTGATCTTATTCTCCATATGAGTGTCAAGGAAGGCTTACCTTCACTGTTCTGTTTATTTCACACGTCCATAGGAGAGTTAAGCTCTTGGTGTTTGTGCAAGTGTGTATTTTGTCTTGTGTGTGTGTGTGCCTGCTCGTGAATACTGTACATGCGGGTGTGCATGCGTAAAGTTCAGCTGACCTAAGGTCATACTGAGCTGAAATGTGAAAGCAGGCAGGTAGACGGACTGATGAGGCTTGCCCACCATGCGTGTAGTGAAAGATCATCTGACTAAACTGTTACCTCTTAAACTATACAGTTGATAAACGCGGCGATACTATGTGCCTCATCGTTGCTTGTATCTTGTATCTCTATGTCCTTGTACATCTCGATATACAAGGACATAGAGTTACAGTAGATGCATAAAGAGATGGGTTACCGTAGATGTGTGTTATGAGTTAGGGTTACAGTAGATGCGTGTTATGAGTTAGGGTTACAGTAGATGTGTGTTATGAGTTAGGGTTACAATAGATGCACTGCTACAGATGCAATGTCACCTAAATAGTTCATGTACGCACACACATACACACATACACACATACATCACCCCGTCCAACGAAACCCCAGTTCTGCCCATCCTCAATGCTAATTTCTTATCTCCAGTATGCCAGATAGCAGCTTAATGTCCTATTGACACCCAGATCTCATCTCTCCACCCATCGCTCCTTCCTCCTTCCCACTCTCCCTCCCTCCCTGCATCCCTCCCCCATCTCTCTCATCTCCTGGCCTGGTGATTGACAGCTGTGACAGCTGGGTTCCATCCACACTAGAACACGACTGGACAGATAACACACCAGCCCTGACACGTGAAAGAGAGTGGTAAAGAGGGAAGGAGCTGGAGAAACTGTCTAATACCAGTTTCCAGAGTGGATAATACCACCATACGAAAAAAAATTAATTTGTGTTTGTGTGTTTGTGTGTGTGTGTGTGTGTGTGTGAGCTTGATGTAAGACAAACCAGGTCTTTAACAGATAAGCCCCTAACATACACCAATATATTAACCAGAGTGTATTCTAATCTGGAAACACATCTTAAACAGTAGTTTAATGTTGCTGAATGAGAAGCTTGGCCTGGTGAAATCAAACCAGTTTGATATGATTGATATTTCCCCTCTGCCTTCGTAGAGGCTTAAGGCTTTAAGGGAAGTGGTCCTAAGAGACATTCAAGAATAGTTTTATTTATGTACGTACATATCCCTCAAGGTAATGATGGAAATGCAATAGGAAAACAGTTCAAGTGGTGACAAAACTATCTTCCTGAGCCAAATGGGTGTTTAGTGTCCCTAGGACGCTCAACTGGCCTGCAAGGACTCTCAACTGGCCTGCAAGGCCATTCTGGGCCATGTGACATACATTTTTGTTGAACAATTGAAAGAAAAAATAAACTCTTATATTTTTCTCAAATATATGAGGGCCACAATTATTGACAGCCCTTTATATAATACTTTGTGTTACCTCCCTTTGCCAAGATTAAACCTCTGAATCTTCACATGTAATGCGTGATGAGGCTGGAGAACACATGACAAGGGATCTGAGACCATTTACTCCGTAAAGAATCTCATCCCAGATCCTTCAGATTGCCAGGTACACTCTTGTGGCGCATAGGTTTTCTATGGGGTTTAGGTTAAGGGACTGGGATGGCCATGGAGAAACCTTGATTCTGTGGTCAGTGAACCATTTTGGGTTGATTTTAAGATGTGCTTTGGATCATTGAGGCAGAGGCAGTGAGGTTATGATATAATATCTGCTGATACAGTATTTGATGGAGTCCATGTATCCACATATCCTAACAAGCTGTCCAGGGCCTTTGGAAGAAAAACAGCCCCTCAAAGTCAATGATCTGCCACCATAATTCACAGTGAGGATGAGGCACTTTTCTGCAAGACTATCTTTCTGTCTATGTCAAACCCACCTCTGGTATTTGTTTCCAAAAAGCTCTGTTTTGGTCTCATCTAATCATAGAAACCAGTCCCATTGAAAGTTCCAGTAATGTTTGGAAAACTCTAGGCGCTTGAGTTTGTTTTTTGATGAACGCAAAGTATTTTTTATAGTAACGCCTCCAAACAACATGTGGTGGCGTCTGATCATAGTTTCTGAGATTTTCTGACTTCAATAACCTACTAACATCTGAAATTTTCCAGCTGTGATCCTCGGAGATTCTTAGGCTTCTCAAACCATCCTCCTTACTGTGCGTGGGTTTTATATAGACACCAGTCCTCTTTCAGGCCAATTGTCAACGTCTTCAGTTGCTTTTATGTTGTAGATTATTGCCTTGATAGTAGAATTGGGCATTTTTAACCATTGATTTTTAACCATTTTAACAATTTTCTTTTAGCAATGATTTGTGCAGCTTAATAACCATTTGTGTAACATCACTACTGTATTCTCAGGTCTTTCCCATAGTGAGCTTGCATGTCACCTCATGTTCATACCTCAGTGAAACAGGAGGTCTTGGCTTACACCTTCAATATTCCTAATCACTCAGGTGATTATTTTGAATGAAAGACAAAGTGGATGAACAGCAAAGACAGTTTTTGCACCAACTGTTTTGCTCATATTTACCATGGGTGCCAAAATTAGTGGAGGGAAAAAATTAATAAATTGGAGAGAAAAAATGCAATAGCAGTTCCTACATTTTACCAATACAAACAAGTTAAACTACAATTCACCACATAACTCTTGATACGATTCCTGGCAACAGTTACCCCATACACTGACCTGACATTAATACAGCAATGGAGCTTAGCTATCCTTAGCTTTAAGTTTTTGTGCCTGGTACATCAAAACGTATTCACCTGCTCGTCCCGATGTCTGTATCACCCATATGGAAGCATTATTTATTGACATATGTTTCGAAAACATATATTTTTAATATGTGCCTATATTTTTTTTAAAATATACTAAGGTATTATATGTATTACTAATGTATGGCCATATATTTCATACACATATTTGATTTTGGTCATTTAAATATTGGCCATTTTAAATATGTCTTAATATGTCTTCAGTACATGTAAATATATTTACATAAATGACAAAATTATAGTTGGTAATATGCATTTAGCATTTACATCTAACTGAAACATTTCTATATTTGCATTGTTTCCTGTCGTGTTAATTATGTTATCTAGTCATTTCTCTGAAGTACTTTTACAGAGAGGAATGACATTCATGATACTGTGTTAAAATGTATGCATGTTGTTTTCATAATGAGTCTCTTTTGAAATGTAAACTTGGAGTATAAAGTGGTTCATTATATTGAAACTGAAAAAGGTGCTATATGCTGCTTGACAGTGACTTAAGTCAAAACTTTGGTGTATTTACTAAACATTTATCATTATATTGTTACACAGTGGCAGTTGTATGATACTGTGATTAAAGGTCCCTATTAAATTCAGATGACTGACTCAAACCAGTTGTTTCTTTACTTGCATTTACAATGTATGTAATAGAAATTTTGGTAAATACATACTGTGCAATTTACAAATCGACTCTTGTTTGTAAAAAATAATAATTGTATTTTTCACAATAATAAATGTAATGCAATATGGCCCAGACTGGTGGTTATGTTGGTTTGCTCCCCATTTTGCCAACGATAATTAGATGAACTCACTATAACAAGGAGATTCTCTGGAAAATAGTGTCTTGAAAGGTTAATTCCATGATGTGTTGGTGAGAAATGCTTAATGTACTGCATATTCATACATTTAATTATTTTAACACATATTATTATTTTAACACACAATATTCAACGTTAAAATATATGACATGCAGTGTATTATTATTATATATATTGTGAGAAGCGCAAGCTATATACAGCTCTGGAAAAAATTAAGAGACCACTGCACCTATTTCTTTCCTTTCCAAAAAAGTTGAAAAGGAAAGTTTTGAGTGAGGAACAGAAGCATTCAATTTGCAGTGGTCACTTAATTTCAACCCTTCTGTTCCTCACTCAAAACCTTCCTTTTTGACTATTTTGGAAAGGAAAGAAAAAGGTGCAGTGGTCTTTTAATTTTTTCATGATCATATTCAGGGCACATATGTGAATATATAGCTCTGGAAAAAATTAAGAGACCACTGCAAAATGATCAATTTCTCTTATTTTACTATTCATAGGTATGTGTTTGAGTAAAATGAACATTTTTGTTTTATTTTATAAACTACTGACAACATTACTTCCAAATTCCAAATAGAAATATTGTCATAAAGAGTATTTATATGTAGAAAACTGGTCAAAATAACCAAAAAAAGATGCATTGTTTTCAGTCCTTCATTTTTTAACAACAGAATAGTAATGTTTTAACTTAGGAAGAGTTCAGAAATCAATATTTGGTGGAATAACCCTGATTTTTAATCTCAGCTTTCATGTGCCTTGGCATGCTCTCCACCAGTCTGTCACATTGGTGTTGGGTGACTTTATGCCACTCCTGGCACAAAAATTCAAGTAGCTCGGCTTTGTTTGATGGCTTGTGACCATCCATCTTCCTCTTGATCAAATTCCAGAGGTTTTCAATGGGGTTCAGGTCTGGAGATTGGACTGGCCATGACAGGGTCTTGATCTGGTGGTCCTCCGTACACCCCTTGATTGACCTTGCTGTGTGGCATGGAGCATTGTCCTGCTGGAAAAAACAATTCTCAGAGTTGGGGAACATTGTCAGAGCAAAAGGAAGCAGGTGTTCTTCCAGGATAACCTTGTACTTGGCTTGATTCAAGCGTCTTTCACAAAGAAATCCAGCCTTGCCAAAGCATCCCCAGATCATCCTCTATCAAATTGCACAGTGGGTGCGAGACACTGTGGCTTGTAGGCCTCTCCAGGTCTCCGTCTAACCATTAGACGACCAGGTGTTGGGCAAAGCTGAAAATTTGACTCCATTCCTCTACGGTCCAATCCTTATGGTCTTTTGCAAACTTCAGCCTGGCTCTTCTTTGCTTCTCATTGATGAAGGGCTTTATTCTAGCTTTGCATGACTTCAGCCCTGTCCCTAGGAGCCTGCTTCGAACCGTCCTCGCCGGGCACTTCACCCCAGCTGCTGTTTGCCATTCTTTTTGTAGGTCACTTGATGTAATCCTACGGTTGTTGAGTGACATTTGAATGAGTTGACGGTCATCTCGGTCAGTGGACAGTCGTTTTAGCCCTCTGCCAGTCTGTGGCTTTGTTGTCCCCAATGTCTGTTGCTTGACCTTGTTCTTATGAACCGCCGTCTTTGAAATTTTTAGGATGGAAGCAACCTGACGCTCACTGTATCCCTCTGCCAGTAAAGCCAGAATTGAACGCTTCTTTTCCTAACTCAAAGCTTTTCTTTTCAACTCTTTTGTCATGCTGAATAGTTATTTTTTTATTCAAATTACCTTTGAGGTACTACTTGCACTGTTTTTGCCATCCAGCTGGTCCTATTGCAAGAGGATAGTGATGACCACAGCAGTGTTTTCTTTTACTTTTCCTCATTAAAATAGATTTGGTTCATGTAATCACCTAATCAGTACCTCATTAAGTAAAATGTTGTGTGCCTGTGTTCGAATATACAGACACTGGAATGGAATGGCTGCCATACATGTAGATGCTGATTTAAGAAAAGCTAAGAGTGGTCTCTTAATTTTTTCCAGAGCTGTATGTTGAGAAATCCTCTACATACAGTGGTGCTCATAAGTTTGCATACCCTGGTAGAAATTGTGACATTTTGGCATTGATTTTTAAAATATGACTGATCATGCATCTTTTATTTAAGGATAGTGATCATATGAAGCCATTTATTATCGCATAGTTGTTTGGCTCCTTTTTAAATCATAATGATAACAGAAATCAACCAAATGGCCCTGATCAAAAGTTTACATACCCTTGAATGTTTGGCCTTGTTACAGACACACAAGGTGACACACACAGGTAAAAATTACTGAATGAATTGCAATTCGTGTCTGTGTATAAATTGTCAATGAGTTTGTTAGCTCTCACGTGGATGCACTGAGCAGGCTAGATACTGAGCCATGGGTAGCAGAAAAGAACTGTCAAAAGACTTGCGTAACAAGGTAATAGAACTTCATAAAGATGGAAAAGGATATAAAACGATATCCAAAGCCTTGCAAATGCCAGTCAGCACTGTTCAATCACTTATTAAGAAGTGGAAAATTCGGGGATCTCTTGATACCAAGCCAAGGTCAGGTAGACCAAGAAAGATTTCAGCCAAAACTGCCAGAAGAATTGTTCGGGATACAAAGAAAAACCCACAGGTAACCTCAGGAGAAATACAGGCTGCTCTGGAAAAAGACGGTGTGGTTGTTTCAAGGAGCACAATAAGACGATACTTGAACAAAAATGAGCTGCATGGTAGAGTTGCCAGAAAGCCTTTACTGCACCAATGAAACAAAAAAGCCCGGTTACAATATGCCCGACAACACCTTGACACGCCTCACAGCCTCTGGCACACTAATTTGGAATGACAAGACCAAAATAAAGCTTTATGGTCACAACCATAAGAGCTATGTTTGGAGAGTGGTCAACAAGGCCTATAGTGAACAGAATACCATATCCCCACTGTGAAGCATGGTGGTGGCTCACTGATGTTTTGAGGATGTGTGAGCTCTAAAGGCACAGGGAATCTTGTGAAAATTGATGGCAAGATGAATGCAGCATGTTATCAGAAAATACTGGCAGACAATTTGCATTCTTCTGAAAGCTGCGCATGGGACGCTCTTGGACTTTCCAGCATGCCAATGACCCTAAGCACAAAGCCAACTTGACCCTCCAGTGGTTACAGCAGAAAAAGGTGAGTCTCCTGACTTTATTATCATCGATCCACTTTGGGGAGGTTCATGCAAGACAACCAAAAACTTTGCATGACCTGGAGGCATTTTGCCAAGACGAATGGGCAGCTATACCACCTGTGAGAATTCAGGGCCTCATAGACAACTATTACAAAAGACTGCACGCTGTCATTGATGCTAAAGGGGGCAATACACAGTATTAAGAACTAAGGGAATGCAGACTATTGAACAGGGGTCAGTTCATATTTTTCTTTGTTGCCATGTTTTGTTTTATGATTGTGCCATTCTGTTATAACATACAATTGAATATGAATCCCATAAGAAATAAAAGAAATGTGTTTTGTCTGCTCACTCATGTTTTCTTTACAAATATATTACCAATTATCCAAGGGTATGCAAACCTTTAAGCACAACTGTACATATATGTTTTGCATGAGTTTTCTGTGTGGGCAGAAAAAGATGCTTGTGTCAGAGAATAAATTCTTATCCTGCAATAGCTGTACAATACTTTATATTTCTCACTTGTCTTACATTCTTAATATTTTACTCACTTCTTCCCAAGAATTATGGTAGGGGTTCTCACACAACTGTGAGTGTTACTCATCTCATACCAGATTTTCCTTACACTTTGCAATTCAACTTAAAAATGGCTTATACTAGGAGTTCAGGAGAAGCCTTGTGGACTTATTAAAAACAGAGATTCTAGCATTTGTTCTCCTTGCTATCTAATCAGCTGGAGCTACTTTACTTAACCAATTGCATTGTTTTTAGGAGATAAAATCATTTCCACACTGCTATTGGCTATAATGTACCACGGAAACATTTCGAGAACTGCCATTTTCTGTTTTTCTTTTCTTCTGTGGGCTGCTAGTTGAGTTGATGTCATTGGCTATGTTACTTGGCTGGCTAGTTTATGAATACAGAAAAAATTTGTCTGGATGCAATTTTTTGTCTATTTACTCATACTTAATTATGGAAGCAAGTACTTTTGTCCTGCGGTCCTGGAAAGAGTATCCGGAATTACCTCAGCCAGCCTTAGTTTTTTGTTTTATGTTAGCTATTCTTTAGTTTGGGCGTAGTTTTTGCATTTTCCATAATACTCTATATTCATTTTGTGTGATTGTCTGAATGTAGAACTCAAGGAGTCAAGATCCTAAACTTGGTAAGCTGCTGTTTCATTTGCCATATGTAGTATACTCTATACTTTGTTGTGTACACTTACATTCATTATTGTTACAGACTAGTAGAACACTGCTGCAGTCTAATCAGTAGGTTATTAACTGGTTTTCTAACACCTTGTCAAATGTAATTTCTGTGAATGTACTGCAAATTGCGGAACTCTCACACAACCAGTGATTCTGCTTGAGGCGTTACACTTGATTTTAAGTGTCGTACTGTGTTTGTCTGTGTTTCTCTGTGTGTCTACATTGCAAATAGACAGAGAGAAAGAGATAACAGGAAGAGATGTCAAGATTAGGATATCCTCAAGTGTAATTTCAGAAATACTGCCAGCCGCACTGACCGAGCGCAACAGCAATGCATGGCAACATTAGATTGAGTGTGTGTGTGCGTGTGTGTGTGTGTGTGCGTGTGTGTGTGTGAGACTATGCGCGTCTGTGCATGTATTACTTGCTAGACACACACCCATACACACGAGCAACAGCAGACCATGATTGAGTGGAGGAGAGGCCCACTGTCAGCATTTAGTGTCTTCACCATCCAGTCTCCCTCCTGAGCAGGAACCGCCACAGCAGGGATGCTTCATCATCCCACTGAGAAGGTGAGAACAAAGGGAGAAATAACAAGGCTATAGATCCAGTGGTTTGTGGTTTCATCTATCCATCCACAAAAAAATATCTATATTTTTTCTTCAAAGGCTGTCCACTAACCTGGCAGGCTGAGCTTCTGGCGGAGAGGACGTCGGCGCAAGTGTATCCTTCACAGACAGTCACATTTGGCAGCAGCTGTTGTTTTCATGTTTTGCCAGTTATTAGTGTGATCTTATAACCCTCCATTCTGCTATACACTAGTCCATACATTGTACCAGTAGAGCTGATGTATGTTAAAGGTTGGGTTAGAGGTGTGTCACGTCTGGTAAAGTGAGGACATTTGGCTGGTCCTTATAAAGAAACAAGCTATTTTTGACATCTTGGTAGGTTTTATTTCTGGTTTGAAACCCTAAACCAAAATGGTGAAAAATCTAGCGTTGTGCCCTTGAACAAGGACCTTAAAGGAGGAGTTATCTGTACCCCTTGGCATCCTGACGTGGTATCCTGAGACAATAAGTCATCTTTGAATTGTAAATTTGACTTGGGCTTAAATAAAGTATTTAAAGTGTGTGCGTGTGTGTGCGTGTGTGTGTATGTGTGTGTCATCCTGTCTGTCAGGATGCTCCCAGTTAATCATCCCCATTAGGAAAGGATCAGTTTTGTTTTTGTCTCCTTCCATTGAATATTCTAACCCTCAATTAATATGTGTATATTGGGTTTGTCTGTCCGTGTTTGTGTCCCATTTGCTCAACCTAGAAATCCATGTTTCCAATTCCCTAGCTCTAAACATCACCCTTCTCCTAAACCTGGCCATAACTCCTAACAGAACAGCCTAGAAATAAAAGTGGCCCCAAATATAACACAATGCCACACATTTTTTTCCTAAACCTATCCCATTAAATAAAAACAGTGGGGACCTGTATTGGAAGATTCACTCATGTACAGATATGGGGAACACAGACACAGGGCTGTCATTTACACAAGATGTTAATTCATATTTATTTGCCTGCCACACATAGGTCGTTCAATGTCAAAATGTATGTGGTTGGGAAGTGTGGAAGGTGTGTGTTGTCAATGTTGAAACAAAGGGAGTTGTCAGTCCACATTTGTAGCCGCAGGTGGTCCTTGGCCTGCCACGGTTTGTCAAGGTTGTTATGTAATCCAGACCCTTCATGCTCACTTAAAAGATGGACAAATCACATGCTGGAATAGAGGGGTTATTTGATGCTTACAGGGAGGGAGACCTCTCTCTCTCACACACACACACACACACACACACAAACACACACATATCACTGTTTGAAGCTTCAGGGAGGAACAGGGGAGAGGAAGGACAATTGATCTGGGAGATACTTTTAGTGATTAGAGCGATCAGTCATTGTCAGGATTATCTGTGTCATCAGCACGTCTACAGCTGCTTTTTCTGCTGTCCCACCAACTCAGAGACAGACCGACGGGGGTGTGTGTGTGTGTTTGTGTGTGTGTGTGTGGTGCTCACCCAGTTACTCGACCTGATTGGATATATGCAAATACCACCACAATTAAAATCCACCAGCAAAGAGGACTCCTATGGGACAGGGATAGGCCACACAAACGGCACACGCACACACGTCTTCACCAACACCCTTCAACTCTCCTGTCGGTCGTTTCGTCCTCTCCCCTCACGGATGTAGAGATATCAGGATTCAGGACTCTTATCTCACCTTCTCTCTTTACCACTCTTTCTCTCTCTCTACCTCTCTATTTCTATTTATCCCTATCTCTCACCCACTCTACATTTCTCTCAATCTTGTTCTATATTTCCCTCCTTCCCTGTCTATCTGAGCCCTAATGTTATACATCTATGCGTCCCTGACATCCCCACAGGGGCCAGGCTATATCTGCTGTGAATGAAGGTACTGCTATCCCACTGTGAACCTCCGGTCATACCACCCAGGCTTTCCTATCCTCCCTGCTCTTATCTGATGTCCTCACCTCTCATCTTTTTTTTACAGTTCTGATGTCAAGAGATTTGTTTTTGTTTTATTTATTTTCCTCTCCTCTTCTTTACAAAACATGCGGTAAAGTTAGCAGTGAAATAATCTGTCTTCACTAGGTAATCCCAGTTAATCTTTATATTAACCCTGGTTCTTCCAATGTATTTTGGACCAACACATTGGAGATGATCTCCAAAGGTCACTGAACAATGTTTCTTACTGAATCAGCTTCTGTCTCCTGTTCCCCTCATAAATAGACTGGACAAGCAAGGATGAGGCGGGAGAAAGTTGAAAGAAAGAGAGGTGAAAAGAGGGAGGAAAGGGGCAGAAAGGGGTTGCTGGATTAGGAATAGAGAAAGGGAGACTGTTTGAAAATTGAGTTGTAAGACCATTTTTGAAAGGTGCGGGACTCTAGTGTGACTGGCATAAGAAGGCCTGGTGCTGGAGAGCTTTAGGGAGGCATTCTGGAACAGGGATATTTTTTGACTGGCTTCCACTCTGTGTCTGGAGCTGTGGAATGGATGTGCAGAGGTCTTGGAAGAAATGCTGCAATGCTATAGGGAGAGAGACTAAACAGGGGCTAGGGAGCTGGTCCAGTGTTCTAGTTGGGTTCTACTAGTTGCATTTTACTGGTTGTGTTTTACTGGCTGTTTTCTATTGATTCATTCTTCTGGCTGTGTCCTATTGGCTGTGTTTTATTGGCTCATTATTCTTTCTGTGTTCTACTAGCTGTGTTTTATTGGGTTATACTTCTAGCTGTGTTCTACTGGTTGTGTTCTACTCGCTGTGTTCTACTGGCTGTGTTCTACTGGCTGCATTCTACTGTCTGTGTTCTGCTGGCTGCATTCTAGTTGCTGTGTGTAACAGGCTGTGTTCTATTGGCTCATTCTTTTGGCAGTGTTCTATAGGCTGTGTTTTACTGGTTGTATTCTCCTGGCTATGTTCTAATGGCTGTGTTCAACTGGCTTTGCTTATTAAGGCCTACAGTACCATGGCACTGTCTGACTTTTTTTTTATATGGACTCTCACCAACCGACACACACATTCAGACAAATCCTTGGAAAACTATTTTCACCATTCTCTCTCACACACACGCGCACAAACATATTGTTGTAGGTCTCAGTTCAATGATAGATGTGTTATAGCCCAGCTTAGCCATGCAGTGCTCGCTATGGATATATGTAACATATGGGTCTGTGCAGTGCTTGACTTGGGCGGAACAGTCCGAAAAGGCGTTCTGTTACTTTTTAATTTAGGCAAACAGCGTTCCAGTTCCTTTTTTAGGCAAAAGAGGAAGCCTTATTGGAACAAGCCTTATTAACACATCCATTTTGATGAACGTAGTCTAATGTGCGATCTGGCAGTCAAGTGTGGGGTTTGTGCATATACACTACCATTCAAACGTTTGGAGTCACTTATTAGAAATGTTCTTGTTTTAAAAAAAATAAAGATTTGTTCAATAAAACAACATCAAAATGATCAGAAATGCAGTGTAGATATTGTTAATGATGTAAAGGACTATTGTATGTGGAAACGGCTGATTTTTAATAGAATATCAAAATTGGTGTACAGAGGCCCATTATCAGCAACCATCAGTCCTGTGTTCCAGTGGCACGTTGTGTTTGCTAATCCAAGTTTATCATTTTAAATGGCTTACTGATTATTGGAAAACCCTTTTGCAATTATGTAAAAAAGCTGAAAACTGTTGTGCTGATAAAAGAAGCAATAAAACTGGCCTTCTTTAGACTAGTTCAGTATCTGGAGCATCAGCAATTGTGGGTTCGATTACAGGCTCAACAAGGCCAGAAACAAAGGACTTTCTACTGAAACTGCTGGCCTTCTCGGCAGAGTTTCAAAGAAAAAGCCATACTGGCCAACAAAAAGAAAAGATTAAGATGGACAGAAGAAGATTAGAAAAAAGGATTATGGACAAATTAATCCAACTTTGAGGTGATCACAAAAAAGAACATTCATGAGATGCAGACCGAATAAAAAGATGCTGGGGGAGTACTTGATGCCATTTGTCAAGCATGGTGGGGCAATGTGATGGTCTGGGTGTGCTTTAGTGGTAGTAAAGTGGGAGATTTTTACAGGGTAAAAGGCATCTTGAAGAAGGAAGGCTATCACTCCATTTTTCAATGCCATGCCATACATACCCTGTGGATGGCACCTGACTGGAGCCAATTTCCTCCTACAACAGGACAATGACCCAAAACACAGCTCCAAACTATGAGAGAACTATTTAGGGAATAAGCAGTCAGCTGGTATTCTGTCTAAAATGGACTGGCCAGCACAGTCACCGGATCTCAACACAAGTGCCCATCATGCCAATCCAATTTGTGGGAGGTGCTTCAGGAAGCATGGGGTGAAATCTCTTCAGATTACCTCAACAAATTGACAACTAGAATGCCAAAGGTCTGCAAGAGTGTAATTTCTGCATATGAAGGAATCTTTGATGAAAGCAATGTTTGAAGGACATAATTATTATTTAAATTAAAAATCATTATTTTTAACCTCGTCAATGACTATATTTCCTATTCACTTTACTATATTTCGTATTCAAATTAATTTCATGTATGTTGTCATGGAAAACAAGGACATTTCTAAGTGACCCCAAACTTTTGAACGGCAGTGTATGTGTGTCATGTCAGGCGTTAAATATCTGTTTGAGTCTTTCCTTAAATATCTGTTGAGGCTCAGAGAGCACAGAGAGCAGAAAGAGAGGAAAGAAATTTAATGGCCCCTATGGAACTAACTAAAAAACTATCCTAGAAGAGATGGAGAAAGAGGGAGAGAAAATGAAGGAGAAATGGATATTAATTTCTCAAGGGAGAGCTTAGGGTATTCTATTGTACTCTGGTATTATTATGAGATTTTCTGCTGCTGAATGTAGGTAGAGAACAGTGTGTGTGTGTGTGTGTGTGTGTGTGTGTGTGTGTGTGTGCGGGAGAGAGAGAGAGAGAGAGAGACTGGAAGTAAAGAGTGTGTGAGTGTGTGAATGAATGTAGAGAATCGTGTAAGTATGTGAATGGAGGTGGAGAAGAGTATGTGTGAATGGAGGTGAAGAATAGTATGAGTATATGAATGGATGAAGAGAACATGAATGTGAATATCAATGTAGGTTAAAAATGTTTGTGTGTGATTGTGTGTACAGTGTGATTTTAGAATTGATTTTTAGAAGTAATTTGTAAACGGCTCAATACATTGTCAAAAACGTTTTCATGAATTATCAAGGTGGTGAAGAAAAAAAAAATATTGAAATGTTTTTTGTCTGGAAATTAACCCTTTTTTATGAGCTTCAAAAGGGCACTGTGTAGAATCCTGCCTCTAAACAATAACACAACTTTTCTCCTCCTCGTCTTCCCTTACCGAACGAAACCGGTGTAGCGCTAGCTCCTCCAGGGTGGTTTAGGGTGGGAAGGAGAGTACTGCAACTTTCTAAAGCGAGTGCAAGGAGATTACAAGTCAATGCAACTTGATAGACGGACCAGTGAGGAAGTTTAAATGGTTAATATGTTATTCACTCAGATTCATTTTGTAGGAAAAAGATTATATGAACCAATATCTTAAAGCATTAATAGAAACACTTGAGGCTTGTGTGCATCACAAAGAAAATACTCATAAGAATCCATTGATCAAATGAGTGTAACTGTTTGTTTTTAGCACAAACAATTTGGTCACATGAGCCAGTTTGGTAAGAAGACTAATTTGTAAACATTTTCCTAAAATGCCATCCTGTAGCCTGGACTCATATGCTGTGTCACCTTTAGTTATTCTGTAGATCACACAGTTGGGGTTTTAAAAACTATTTAAGTTGATTGTCTTACTGGAAGTTGTCACTCTGATTTTACACTGTGATTTGTGCCCCTACCCCTCTATTGTCAACATAGAGGAAGCAGTGTACATTAGTGACAAGATGCTGGCAGTTAAGGGGAAACAAGTTCAAAAACCTTGTATTGTATTGTCAAGCTAGCTATATGTTTTGAAAGCAAACATTTGTCAATACTCCATACACCTCATATTAAAGTCTTATTGGCTTGTACTAGTTAGCTAACTTTACGGGCAAACATTAGTTGGCTAGCTACATTGCACTGTTAATGACATTTCTTAACTATTTGTTTGTGAGCTGAATAAAATTTAAGCATGAAATGTTGACACATTATAGTGCTTATAGATTTCCTCTCATATAAATGTTTTTTTTTAAAAAAGCATCTTCGCTTTTGTATATTGTGTCCATGTATAGTAGATGGTTCTGATGACGTGCATCATTTGCACTGCCAATTAGTGTGCAGGATTACATTAAAATTCCGATGGTGAAGGTGCATGAAGACTGGATGAGTCTAGATAGACAAATAGTTCAAGATACTGTACATGCAGCATTTTTTGAATAAATTATGTTTAGGACTGATAATTGGATGTAGGCTGGTGTAATTATTGAATGATATGATACTCTCAGTTTTATAAAACCTACATGCATAGCCTTTGCATAAATATATGTTTATATACAGCTCCGGAAAAAAAATAAGAGACCACTGCACCTTTTTCTTTCCTTTCCAAAAAAGACGAAAAGGAAGGTTTTGAGTGAGGAATAAAAGGGTTAAAATTAAGAGACCGATTGAGGGATTGAGGGATTCCTACAATTGAATCATTAATTTGAACAATGAACAAGTTCTACAATAGAATAACTAATCTGTTGCTTCTATAAATTCATTTCATTTTAAATGTATCAAGAATTATTGTACGTGTATGCCTAACAATTACAATTTGTTTTTTATGCCACAAATATGTTGAACGTGATGCTTGTTTAAGGTTTTAGCAATCCTCAAAAACTGAGTATCGAGGTTAGAAGGGTACTATTCATGGGGCCACCAAAAGGCCTTTGGCAACTTTAAAGGAATAAAGGAGTAACGGTTTTCCACTGCTGATGTGGGAGACACTGTGTACCCTGCAACAATGGCCTGGGTGCATCACCAAAGTGGCATTTGAAAACTCATCTACTCTCAGCTGGAGTTTGCCAGAAAGCATGTGGGAGACTGAAAAAAAGTAGAAGAAATATTTCTATGGTCTGATAGGACAAAATAGTGTTTTTTGGCCTCAATGCTAAGCACTATGTTTAGCACAAGCCTAACACAATACCATCGCTACCGTGAAGCATGGTGGTGGCAGCATCATGTCATGGGGATGCTTCTATGCATTAGGATCTGGAAGCTTGTGAAGAAATAAGGAAAAATGGATGCAACATTATGAAGAAATCCTAGAAGAAAACCTGTCCACCTGAAACGTGGATCTCAGTACAACTGAAAATATGTGAATAGAGTTGAAAATTGTTGTTCACCAAAGGTCTCCATTCAACTTGATGGAGATTGAGCAATTTTTCAAAGAATATTGGAGAAAAATTGCTGTGTCCAGATGTACAAAGCTGGTAGAGACCAGTAGTGAGCAAATAGACTCATGTCTGTAATTGCTGCCAAAGGTGCATCTAATAAATATTAGATATCTAATAACTAAAGAGCTTGAATATTTTTATTTTCAACAGTTATTTTCTATTTGTAATGTATGTATATTTCACTTTGACATAATGAATGTTTTATTTTGATCAGCAAAAACTAATTATATCCATTCAGATTTCATGTATACAATGAATACAACATAATAAGTCCAAGGGGGTAAATATTTTGAGAGCCACTGAATAGACAGTTTGAGTGCATTACATTGTTTGCCCTGGAAGCTGATCATCAGCAAGACTGAGAGAATGTATTGGTCTTTCGTTTACCCACAAACTTGCTAACTAACAGAGATTAGGATTGCTGTCATCAACATTTTATGACTGGCTACCTGTCCTGGTATAGTGTGTTGTTGCTGAGCAACAAACTGTTATTCCCTGCTGCCAAAACAATTTTCTTTGTGAGAAATACTAAGAAATGGTTGCACATTGCACATCCATGAAACTGATACTGTATGCTGTGAATATCAACAGTTGAGTATTCTGGTAGACATGGTAATTAAAGAAAACAATAAAGACAACAATTTTACAATTAAGTATCCTCAAATTACATTCTTATTTACAAAAACGAACTGAAAGCTTTTAGGGTTAACTATCATACTCAGGGACAGTACGGCAGGGTTTTTCACTTTTTGGGCCCTGGGATAAGAACAAGCGACATTTCGTTTACCAACCCAACACTCTTGACAACAGTACCCTGTCACCCCCAAGGCTACATTATATCAGCGTGGGGATTAAAATAGCATCTGAGTGTGTGTGGAAGCCAAGCTAATGGGTTTGGATGATGACATACATCAATCAACAGGCATCAGAGGTCATTTTCAGTTTTCATCTTGTTCCTCCCACCATATTAATCTTTACACTCACCAGAAATACTCTACTTTCGAAATTTGGATTCACACGTGTTCCAGTAAGGTCGTAACATTTCCAATTGGGATGGCGGATACTTTTGGTGCTCATTTCTTCTTTCTTCTAAATGTTTCTCTAACCTTAACCCTTTTACATTCCGAAGTAAATCCTTAAACTTCTGTATTTACTTTAAAATCGCTTTAAGATGTCTTTCGTTTATTTTCCTTTTATCTATAGATATTTCTCTCCACTGGATACATGTTGGGAAATAAACTGAAACGCTGAGATCTCGCTGCTGTTCCCAGTGCTGAGGAGATGAAAAAGAACTGGTCATTGGATTTTGTAGCATTCCAGCTACCATGCGGTGAGACAAAACGTAGGCTAAACGCTGTTATCTTGTGTATTTTCACCTGCGTGCGTGTGCACGTGACTGCCCCTAGGATAAAGGGCACATCGGGTGGGCAACAGGAAGCTTGATGGAAAACTATTCAACATGTAAATTGCCATTTGATAGAAGGTTTATCTCTCCTAAAACATGCGTGCCTGTGTGTGAGTGTGCAAGATAGAGAAAATGTGATAGGCCTTAAGATAAAGGACACACCAGGTAGGCAACAGAAAGTTTGATGGACAAGACTATTCAAAACATGATAAGTGGCATTTCAAAAGATTTGTATGTCTTCTTAACCTAAGTGGGTCTAATAATTGTGTGTTTATGTCTGTGTTTTAAATGCTTTACTGCAGGCATACAAAACTCACAGAACTCTCTCAACATAAAACATACACACAATTATGTCTGGCTTTCCATGAGTGTACATTAAATTCACAGGACACAATGAACTTCACTGGATAAAATATGTAACTTTCATCAAGAAAAATCTTGTTTTTTGTAATTAAATAACTTATAGAACAATGGATTCCATTTCAGTTGGTTTAAAAAAAAAAAGAAAAATGTTATGCTGATAAAACATTTAGGCAAATGGTTTTTCACGGTTTAGTTGAGTGCATACAATAATAAAAAAAACTATCCAGAATTTGCAAGCTAGTTGTTATTGGTATTACAGCAACAGAAAATTCAAACAGGCTACAACTTAAATTTTGGTCAACCAATCTGTAAAATTATATTGACACCTCGTACATTCCGTCAGTATGCCCAATAGTTCTATCAAACAAGGTCAACCATAGCACAATCCGAATAACATCACAGCTTTGTGAAATGAAAGAAAACATGACATTCATTGTTCAGAGCTTGCTCGCCCTTTCGTACATGTTCCAATTTAATAACAGTATGATTTAGCGCGTGCATCCCATTCTTGTAAAAAGAGGAGAGTGGTATTTGCTAACTCATGTGGAAGTCATTGTATAAGAGGAAGGGTCACAATCAACACCAATAGCAATATTTTGGTCCTCTCATGATTATACTAAGTCACAATTGTTTTTACATAATCAAACCAAAACTCAACCACCTTCAGAAACCAATAACCGATTACCACTTTCAAGCAAAACAACGTCAATAATGCAAGTCAGTATCACTGCAAACTTTGAATAACTCACTCACTGGTCCTGGGTATGTGTTTGTGCGTACGTGTGTGTGTGATTGCGCAGAATGTGTGCATGTGTCTGTGTTGTTCGGGCGTTACAGCGTCCCCAGGTGTGCCAGGGCCAGGTGCATGTCTTCACAGGAGCTCATCAGGACTGTAATGGGAGTCATCAGTGCTCATCTGTCTTAATCCACTACCAGTGGAGAACACCAGCTGCCAACTGGAAGCGTGCGCATGTGCTTCCCAGTGCGGCCAAACTCACCTCCGAACGCGCATGAGTTTACAATATGATTATAATGTAACCGCTTTCATAAAAATTTTTGAAACAACATCCCAATGTAAAACAGTTTCCCTGGGGGCTCCCGAATGGGTCACTGGTAACGTCTCCGCAGCCAGGAGTTTGAGTCCTGGGCACGCCGTCTAGCAGTGACTGGTGTGCATGTGGTTGTGCAATTAGCTCAGCACTGACTGGGGTTAGTGTCAGACAAGGGTTTCCTTGCTTCACCACACTCTAGCAACTCCTTGTTTTGGGTTGGGTGTCTGCATGCTAATTTGTGGTTGTTAGTCAATAAATGGGTTTTCCTGTACTGGCGTGGGCTTTTTGGTTGAGCAAGCGGTGTGATGAAAAACAGAATGGCTTGGAGAAATGTGCGTGTTATGACGCACACTGAGCTTGCTGGAGGTTGACTTGGACATTGGGAGAGGAGTAGAAAAAAATAAGGTAGAAACTGGGTAAACAAAGGTGGGTAAAAAGCTCCATGTACCCGAGGAGGTTTTTGAAAAAGGATCTGGCTAAGTTGGTCCAAGTCCAAGTTGGTGTACTGTATCTATCTACCATATGCATGATCCACTGTATATGAAAGAGTTTAAAACAACCAGGATTTTCTTGTCAGTTGCAACCACAATCTATTGCAAACACAGGCACAATACAACAACCAGTTTATTGATTTCATGGTCTCACTTCCAGAGGGCAGAGGGGAGTAGTGTACATGCCACAATTTGGTGCACAACAAGACCGATCGGGAGAAAATTACAGCAAATTGCTCTTCTAGGCGCAGTCCTTTAAAAAGGCTATGGCAGAATATGTCAGACGAATACATTATCATTACAAAAAAATGCTTATAGTACCTAATGGAGTGTGTATTTGTTTTCTATGAAATTTAATATTATTTACCAATTCATGTTTTCAATGATGGTCTAGCCAAAGCCGTACAGGACAGGAAAACACACAGAACCACACAAGTATATACAGTAGATACAAATAAACATTGAGTTACACTATAAACAGCAAGATACATGCAGATAGATAAGATTTTGTTTTCAGATACCGGCTTGCTGAGTTGTTTTTGAGGGAGTAAGGTGTGATGACTCTTAATACTGTTTGTGGTCTAAAGCAGATACATGGATCAGAAGCTTCAGTGTGACTGAGATACAAGCATGTGGGGGCAGATTCAAATGCGCGGTCACAAAATGACTAAAATGTAACAAAACTTAATAAAAAGAACATGAACACAGAACAACGTACAGAGGAACAAAATCCAAACAATGACAGACATGACTCATGTGGGCTAGAAGGAAACGATGTGGGGACCGTGATCAGAAACTCAACTAAGGGCAATGACGACATTTTTAACAGGTGTTCATGCTCCAAATGAGGGGGATGGGACACTAGGTCTCATTGGCACGCCGTGCTCCAAATGAGGGGGATGGGACACTGGGTCTCATTGGCACGCCGTGCTCCAAATGAGGGGGGTGGGACACTGGGTCTCATTGGCACGCCAGGTCTGCCGTATCAACTGACAACTGTGTTCTCAAAGTTTGCAGCTCCAAGAGTTTTTTTTTTGCGAGAACGTTTTTGGGGTCAAAATCACTGGCAGCAAGTTGTTGTTTCTCTAAAAATCATACCTTTGTCATCCTGAAAGGCTTGAAAAGAGCATTTTTATTATAAACGGACAGAACCAGCACCTTCGACAGAGGGGATCAGGTTGTGTGAAATGTTGCAATATTGCGCTATTGCAACAAACAGAAAGCTTTTCTTAACACCGTATGTTTGTAATGTATTTTTAAATCACAGGAAAGTTCTTGTTTCAGCTGTTTAGAATTTGAGGCAGAGACGTGCATTCTACATAATGTCAATGTCAATCATATTGGTGGAGGTTTCACAAGATGCAAATGTTCCTAGGTGATCCTTAGCTTTGAGAGAGGTTTCCAGAAGGGGTGGGCAAAGACTCCGTAACCACTGCCTTTGAAAAGCTGACTATCCGTAGCCACTGCTTTTCTTAAATCCAATCATCATAAGACTTGTGTGACATAGATCAAGTGAAGCAGACAGACTCTCAAGAGGGAGTAGGAGAAACGTGAATGTCATCCTTATATTCAGCTTTAGTTCTGGATCCCTCAAGGGAGTTTTCAATCACTCTCTTATACCCACGTTAGTATTCAAGCAAACACTTTCCTAGCCATTTGTAACTTGAAAGGATGTTTACTTAGAAAGACCCAGTGTGATTGTGTCTACCCCCCCCAGGACACATCAAACAGCTGTTGTCAGAGTCCTAAGTAGTTTGTATGTGATACTCCCATTCCATGATGTCAGTATTGACCAAGCGATAAAGAGCTACTTCTCTTCTATCCAAGATCCAATTAGTTTGGCCTTGCTTTTCTGACGCCTCGTTTGTTTCTGTGAGCGAGTGGCCTAATTGTGTCTTTGATCGTGTGCTTGTTGGTGAGTGTGTGTGGCAGGGGGTGGGAGTGTTTATGTATGTGTGAGGTTAAATGTGAACATGGCCTGAATTTTTTGTTGTGTAGAAATCAGAGTGGATTCTTATTGTGCTTTCTTTTATTTCAGATAAAATATAGTTGGAGGGACAATGCACTGCGTATTGGCTAGTAATGGTAATAGACGCGCTTTTACATTTTAATACCAATTCCTGACTGGGTTTACACTTCATTCAGTCAACGAGTATGTACATTAAATGCTCCTGTGCCCCATACTACTCATACTCTTCACCTGTCCTGCTCTGATTACTACATTCAATAAAAGCCTTGCAAAAAAAACCAATAAAAATAAGTAAGGGGACTCTCCCCTTTCCTTTTAAAAGACTTGGGTATGTAAAATAGTTGAATGATTTGCAAGCTTGTAGCTGATGTGAACATCGAATAATAATCTGTAATATTAATCCGTAATAATTATGCACATACCAGGGAGCAATTTAGCAATTTTATTTGAAGCTTTTGGACCTTTTCAAAAATATTTGAAAATACTGTGAAATTACGACATAATCATCAAGATCATTCTGTGCCAGAGTCTTCTGAGTGTAATGTATTCATAAGTGTGTAGCTACAGTATGACTGGTAGGTTGACATTTTTGATTTTGTGTCAAGACAGCAGAAAAACACACTGATGACCCTGTATGATTTGCCAGAAAACACAAACAAGCATTTTTGCACCTGAAGTTGGGGTTACTACAGAACCTTTTACTCATATCAAACATCACATGCCACAAGCCCTATGCATTGCAATACATAAATGCCTTATTGTGGCAGATTTGGGAGATCCAGACAGACTTGAAATTAAAACAGAAAGCCTACAGCACAAAAAAAACACAGAACTATTTGAAACATAACTGATGACTCACACTTTACCGGGCAAGACAGTTGACCTCTGGGATTGAGTTGTGAACTCCCACAAAAAAACACTGACAGCTCCCACCACTTCTGCCATACTGCATCATTCATAAAAATAATACGTAACTCTGTTTTCTAGGAATATAGTGTAGTCGTATGAATGCAATTGCTCTCAAAGGATGCACTAAATTTATGGATTAAATTTTTATATTAATCTGTGGCTGTTCACCTGCGTTAACTTAGTTGAAAAAAAAATCATTAGTTAGCCTGGCTAGCTTGCCAACTCCACTGTACTGTATGTCCCAGTAGTTTCAAACCAAACACTATCAAACACAAAATATCTGTTATCAAAGATGTACGTTGGTAGCAATATTATTTTAGTTCTCCACTTAGTAAATATATGGTCGTTGCTGTAAATGTCAATATGAGTAGCAGAGCGTTTATCCTCACACTGTGTACTCACATAAAATTTAGCTTGGCCAGTTGAAGCCCGGTAAGACAGCTTGTCAAGATGAATAGCTGTCACATTTTGTTGTTTAAATGGCCACTCATTGACAAAATGACAACAACCACAAACTACAGGAAAACAGTCTACACAGCAGGCTCAGGCAAGGCTATGTTCGGTTGCTACTATGAGAGGCTGTTTTCTGTACTCAGTGTGAAAGGCTCTGTTCTGTTTTTACTGTGAAAAGCTGTGTCCTGTGTCCTATTTTCACTGTGAATGGCTGTGTTCCATTTTTACCATGAAATTCTGTGTTCGGTTTTCACAGTGAAAGGCTTTGTTCTATTCTCGCTCTGACAGATGAACACAAACTAATCTGAGTTTCCTCTGTAAAATGCCATGTCATTTTACACACCACTAATTTCCTAAAAATCCTTCTACATTCAGGGCTCTACTGTATATTAACCTCTGTTACATATTTGTGCTTACGTTGAAAATATAATGTCACACGTGAAAAACAGTGCACTGTAGAGCACTTGCATATAGACACTGCATACCACAATTTGGATACTGCAAAAACTGTGAGTTTAGATGTGACTGGAGATGAAAATAAATGAGCGTGATAAGGAAAGTGTTGGCTATTTAGATCAATATGACACACAGCTTCTGTGGTTCCTAATGGGGGACAGAACAGTCATCCCCTGACGATGAGTCAAACACACCATAACCCACCAATCACGTCATCATCTAAACTCCCGTTATCAAATCAGTACATCTCTCTCTATTAGCAGCTGCAGTGACATTTGAGATCGAATATTGTATTTTTCGCTGTCTTTGTCTTTGTTTCTCACTTTCTTCTCCCTCCCTTTCTCCATCTCCGACACATGGTGAGTGAGCCCAAGGAGACACTGATGAATCATGGAACTCTGTAATGTAGACACCTCTTTACCAATCCAAGTGCTTGAGTACCCCCAACCGTAAATGTGTTATTGTTGTAGCACCACACCAATCCACCTGATTCAAGCCATCGAGTGCTTGTTTGATGATTGTTGACCAGTTGAGTCTGGGGTGCTTGTCCACGGTAGCATTGAACATGAGTAAAGTTGGGGGAACTCAAAGATAGGAATTGGGGACCACTGTATTATCAGGTTAGCTGAAGAATCTATGATTGGTACTGAAGGGATTTTAGCCGAGGTCCTTTGGGACCCTTCTTCCTCAGGCAGAGGGAATAAAAATCTAATTGTTTTGACACAGGCTGACAATGTTGCTTTCATGAGAGGGAATGGTAAAGTTATTACCCAAAATCCCCAAACTGTTGCGCTCAAGTATTGTTTCAAATAGTAAAAACATTTCTTTTCTGCAGCAGCTTAAACACAGGTTTCAAACTAGGGCCCCTGGGGCTCCAAAAGGTGTGTATGAAACAAAATCAAATCACATGATTGGTTAACAACAGATGTAGATTAATATGTAAATGCTAAATTGGCATTTTATGTACAACTTTGACTAAAATGTGAAAAGAAATCAATTAAAAGATGAACAGATAGAAGACTTTAACAGAAGGAATATGCAGTATACACAGATATACAAAAGGAAACATAGATACAAAACAACAACATCTACCCGGTAGCTCAATTTTGGTAAATCCTCAGTGTAAAATTATTGTAAAATCTCATTTAAACAATTTCTTCATGCCATTTTTCTAAGTGGGGACCACAGACCTGAACTAGTAATGGGAGTCAATGTGACCAATTTCAATGGTATTGCAGTTGTTGCTCACATGAACAACCACACAGCATTTTATAGCATATAATGATCCTGTGACATGATTCTGACATAATAGCCTAATATCCAAATCACATGTCACAGTGTTTAAGATAGTTAACTTGCAATATGTCCATGTGATACTGTAGAGCAAGAACACCCCCATCTAATCTGACAGGGCTAAGTGGAGCAGGTAGAATCTGACCCAAACCAGATGAGCTGAAGTGAAGACCCAACTCAGGCCTATTCCAACATTAAAGGGATGTCATAACACTGAACCTGAAAAAAGTCTGGACATGCTGTTTTGCCAAAGTTAAATGGCTATTTATTAAAACTAGTTTTGAGCACAACACAGCTAAAACACAGGACAAAACCTTATCAAAAAGTGAAAAGTGAAAAAAAAACTTGAATATAATCAAGAACTCTGGTTGATTAGTGGATTCTAAAGCATCCATATAGTAGCATGTATATCTACAGAATGTACACTAGGGTGATGATGCTGCTTCTGTTGCCTTTTACTGAAATTCTGTAAGCTGCTTCCCCCAACCAAAAATTAACCTAACAGGCATTGGTTACTCTGTTCAAAAGAATCATTGTAATTGACATGCTACATTTTGGTAAAATTAATATTTATTAAAGGCGCATACAGTATCTCAGTGCATACAGTATCTCACAGAAGTGAGTACACACCTCACATTTTTGTAAATATCTGATTATATCTTCATGTGACAACACTGAGGAAATGACACTTTGCTACAATGTAAAGTAGTGAGTGTACAGCTTGTATAACAGTGTAAATTTGCTGTCCCCTTAAAATAACACAACACACAGCCATTAATGTCTTAACCGCTGGCAACAGAAGTGAGTATACCCCTAAGTGAAAATGTCCAAATTGGGCCCAAAGTGTCAATATTTTTGTGTGGCCACCATTATTTTCCAGCACTGCCTTAACCCTCTTCGGCATGGAGTTCACCAGAGCTTCACAGGTTGCCACTGGAGTCCTCTTCCACTCCTCCATGACGACATCATGAAAGCTGGTGGATGTTAGAGACCTTGCGCTCCTCCACTTCAATAGGGTTTAGGTCTGGAGACATGCTTGGCCAGTCCATCACCTTTACCCTCAGCTTCTTTAGCAAGGCAGTGGTTGTCTTGGAGGTGTGTTTAGGGTCGTTATCATGTTGGAATATTGCCCTGCGGCCCAGTCTCCAAAGGGAGGGGATCATGCTCTGCTTCAGTATGTCACAGTACGTGTTGGCATTCATGGTTCCCTCAATGAACTGTAGCTCCCCAGTGCCGGCAGCACTCATGCAGCCCCAGACCATGACACTCCCACCACCATGCTTGACTGTAGGCAAGACACACTTGTCATTGTACTCCTCACCTGGTTGCCGCCACACACGCTTGACACCATCTGAACCAAATAAGTTTATCATGGTCTCATCAGACCAGAGGACATCGTTCCAGTAATCCATGTCCTTAGTCTGCTTGTCTTCAGCAAACTGTTTGCGGGCTTTCTTGTGCATCATCTTTAGAAGAGGCTTCCTTCTGGGACGACAGCCATGCAGACCAATTTGATGCAGTGTGCGGCGTATGGTTTGAGCACTGACAGGCTGACCCCCCACCACTTCAACCTCTGCAGCAATGCTGGCAGCACTCATACGTCTATTTCCCAAAGACAACCTCTGGATATGACACTGAGCATGTGCTCTCAACTTCTTTGGTCGATCATGGCGAGGCCTGTTCTGAGTGGAACCTGTCCTGTTAAACCGCTGTATGGTCTTGGCCACCATGCTGCAGCTCAGTTTCAGGGTCTTGGCAATCTTCTTATAGCCTAGGCCATCTTTATGTAGAGCAACAATTCCTTTTTTCAGATCCTCAGAGAGTTCTTTGCTATGAGGTGCCATGTTGAACTTCCAGTGACCAGTATGAGGGAGTGTGATAGCGATAACACCAAATTTAACACACCTGCTCCCCATTCACACCTGAGACCTTGTAACACTAACGAGTCACATGACACCGGGGAGGGAAAAAAGCTACTTGGGCCCAATTTGGACATTTTCACTTAGGGGTGTACTCACTTTTGTTGCCAGCGGTTAAGACATTAATGGCTGTGTGTTGTGTTATTTTAAGGGGACAGCAAATTTACACTGTTATACAAGCTGTACACTCACTACTTTACATTGTAGCAAAGTGTCATTTCCTCAGTGTTGTCACATGAAAAGATATAATCAAATATTTGCAAAAATGTGAGGGGTGTACTCACTTCTGTGAGATACTGTATGTACTGTATCAGCACTTAGACTGATTGAATAACATGACATTCAAACTATGTATGATTTAATGTAACGTCAATTACAAAGATTTAGGTAACATTTAGGTAACATTTACTACTTTTTAACAATTACTAAGTCAACATTATTTATGCTAACATTGAGGCTGTGAGGTTCTGATTTGTTCGGTTTTGGTTTTGCGTTTGTTCTTGTAGCCTGTTTTGTTTGGTATTTTACTTTGTTCTTGTATACAGCCTGACCTTGTCATTGTGGCTTTCACCTGTGTCTTGTTTGCCTCCTCGTTATGTCCCTATTTAAGTTCCTCCTGCCCTAGTGTGTTTTGTCAGTCAATGTTGCATGTTATGGTTGTTATGTTGCCTCAAGCTTTTTATTGGAAATAAATAACTGTTTGTTCTGCCACATCTGTGCCTGTGTCCAGCAACCTCCACAGATCGTGACAGATGCAACTCTTTCTCCACAGTTACTGAAGGCCAACTTTTAATAAACTACTAAATTGTGAATGAAAGTGATATGCGCTTGCTGTATTTCATTGCAACAAGTGTGACAGACAATAAAAATGAGAATTAACAAACAAATAAAAACATTAACTGAATATAGAAATTGGAAAAGAGTTCTGGCATTCCGGATACAAGAGAGCCAGGCAGATTTGTTTGTAAGTTACATTACTAGCCAACTGAGAACTTATTCCCATCTGCAGTGATGACCTGGCCAAAGGCATGACTGTGCAAGACAACACAAAGTTACATAGAGTTCTCAAAACAGCCTTCCATGTAGGATGCAATCCAGGAGTACGTGGAGATCGAGACAACCAGCCCTGAGAGGGTGGAGAGGACAACCTGATAGTTTGCCGTGTCAAAGTCAGCTGATAGATCTAGGAGGATGAGAATAGAGAAAAGAGTGCTTCCCTGCCAAAAATGACTGTAAAAAATGAGGGGGAAAAGATTGCATTTAAAGAGATATTTGCTTGAAATAAGTGAATTAATCTGGCAAAGTAACATGACAAATTAGACAAGGTAAGACTTCATGAAACAAGCAACGAAGCACAAATATTTAGGCTTTTGAAAATGGCAGCTATCTTGAAATTAGTTGAGAAAAACACATTTTTAGCAATTCAGATTTACAACCCCATTTCCAAAAAAGTCTGGACGCTGTTTAAAATGTAAAGAAAAACAGAATGCAATGATGTGCAAATCATTTAAACCTTACATTCAATAGAAAATGGTACAAAGACAACATATCCATTGTTGAACCTGAGACATTTTATTGTTTCTTGAAAAATATTGACTTTGAATTTGATGCCAGCAACATGTCACAAGTTTGGACAGGGGCAAAAAAGACTGGAAAAGTTCTGTAACGCTAAAAAATAAACCTGGAGGAACATCTCACAACGTATTAGGTAATTGGCAACAAATCAGTAACATGATTTGGTATAAAAAAAGCATTCCAGAGAGTATGAGTCTTTCAGAAGTAAAGATGGTGAGGGGTTCACCACTCTGTGAAAGACTGTGCAGGCAAATAGTGCAACAATTTAAGAAAAACTTTTCTCAGCGTAAAATTGCAAAGAGTTTAGGGATCTCATCTTCTATGATACATAATATCATTAAACTATTCAGTGAATCCGGAGAAATCTCTGTACACAAGGGACAAGGCAGAAAACCAATATTGGATGGCCGTGATCTTTGGGCCCTCAGGCGGTACTGCATTAAACACAGACACAATTCTGCAGTGGAAATCACTGCATGCGCTCAAGAACACTTCCGAAAACCATTGTCTGTGAACATAGTAGTAAACATGCCCCTATATCAGCTTTTTTGAAACGTCATGCTGGCATCAAATTCAAAATGGGCATGTATTTTTCCAAAAACATTAAGATTTCTCAGTTTCAACATTTGATGTGTTGTCTTTGTACTATTTTCATTTTATTATGAGGATAAATGATTTGCACATCATTGCATTCTGATATTATTTGCTTTTTACGTAGCATCCCAACTTTTTGGAAACAGGGTTGTAAAATAAAGAGCAGTTTTCAGTCTGAAAAGATTATTAATATTGATCTGAAGTCTCAATTCTCTTTCACTGTTTCTCCTTTAAGTCAAAAGAAACTTTGAAACGAAATTTGTATTATGCTAAACAAGATTTTCAAGCCATATTTACTCAAACCAAGTGTTAATATCTAATACAAATGTAGCTTGTTAAGGAAATGTATCTTATTTTAAGAACTGTTAGATTTTTAA